>VXAZ01003031.1:875451-930065 GCA_013399875.1 Gymnorhina tibicen
TTTTTTTTTTTTTTAATTAATTTCTATTGGCTTGGATCTCAACATCGTCACACAGGCTGAACATTGCAATCTAAAGGTACTCTCAGATGGCCACGTGGAATCTTGATTCCTCCCAGGCAAAGTTTGAGTGTTTCTGTTAATGACCCCACCCCTCCGCTGAGGCCGGCGCTTGCAGACATGAAACCACTGCATTCATCTGCTTCCTCCAACCTCAGTGCAGATAAGACTCGACAAAACACCGCATCCTGCAGGATGGAGGCGGGAAGCGAGAAAGCCAGCGAGTGACTCATCCCAGCCTTACGGGCAGGAGTTGCCTGGGATCTGCACCGTGCAGGAGGCGAAGAGCTGTGCTAGGGGCTTGCACGAAGCTGGTGCTGGTCCTGCAGGAATCCTGGACCCTTCCCAAGGATCACCCTGTGCTAGCATCATCATCATCATCATCATCATCGTCATCAAAACCTTAATCATAGAATCATAGAATGGCCTGGGTTAGAAGGGACCTTAAAGATCATCCAGTTCCAACCCTGCTGCTGTGGGCAGGGACACCTTCCACTAGCCCAGGTTGCTCAGAGCCCCATCCAACCTGGCCTTGAACACTTCCAGGGATGGGGCAGCCACAGCTTCTCTGGAAAACCTGTGCTAGGGCCCCCCCACCCTCACAGGGAAGAATTTATTCCTAATATCCAATCTAAACCTACTCCCTGACAATTTGAATTCATTCCCCCTTGTCATGCCACTCCAGGACCTTGTAAACAGTCTCTCCCCTTCTTTCTTGTTGGCTCCTTCCTACTGGAAGGACACAATTAGGTGACCCCAAAGCTTTCTCTTTTCCAGGCTGAACAATCCCAACCCTCTCAGCCTTTCCTCACAGGAGGCCTTCATCCCTCTAATCAGCTTGGTGTCTCTCCTCTGGACCTGCTCCAACAAGTCCATGTCCTTCCTGTGCTTCATGCAGAACTCAGCAAAAACATGTGCCAGTCACCACCATGTCCTTGTCTCCCTCTCTTCTCCTGCAGGACCAGAAGCCATCTCTGCTGCCTTTCCATCAGGGAAGAAGTGTCTTCTAAGAGGCTGCAGCAGTGGTTTGTGGCCAAAATCCTAAGGGGTGTAAATATAGGCCACACTGCAAGAGAAAGTGGCTTTCCAACTGTGTGGCAAGAATGGCCCCTCATTAAGGAACCGAAACACGATCCATCAAGGCTGTCTCTTGCAACATGCCCAAGTCCTGATTATGGCCATTTTCCTCCCTGCTTCCACTGCATGCCTGGGAAAGGGCCGCAGTAATTAAAGTCTGAATCTCATTAAAACCCAGAAAGTGCTTGGCTTTCTGAGAATCCAATTATCACAAACGCTACGTAACGCCAGTCAGGGCACGGCTTGTTTTTGGTGTTTGGAATTATTTTTGTTAAACATACAAATATGGTGTGAAATCAATTTTTCCAGAGGACGTTGCAAATCCGAAGAGAGCACAGTTATAAAAGCAATTGAAGAAAAATGGTTTGGAGAGGGAGGGAGAGGCTGCAAGGAGGAGGAAGTGGGGGGAACATAGTGATGCTGCTGAGGAAGAACAGAGCAGAGGTGCCAGGCAGCAGGGATGATGCATATCCTGTCCAAGGCCCTCCAGGGACAATCTGTCTGGGTCTGCATCCCGTGGATGTGGCATGTCCGAGCTCCTGGCTGGTGACTTTAGGCACGGAGCAGTGGCCTGCTGTGGCTCAACTATGTCCTGACTGTCCTGACTCACCCCACGGATGCTTGCGTTTCATGGGGAAAGTCCTTGAGTCAATGGGTCCGGCATGTATCCACGGGTTGGGCAGGAGATGAGAAATTACATGAGCTGGGCAGCAGGAGATGAAGCTGCTCTTCCTCTCCCTCCTCAGTGTAGCAAGCCCTACGAGAATGCATTGTGGGAAGCAGAAACCCTGCCACTTTCCAAGGAAATTGATCTTTCTCAGAAGAGCTTGACTGTGGAAAAGGAAGAGGCGGGGTCTCCATCCTTCACTAGGATGGGAGCCTTTCTGAGGATACAAACCATTCGTGTCAGCACAGCTATAACCAGTCCCTGTGGCTGTGCACCAACTCCGTGGGCCTTTCCCCAAACTCTGGTGGGCTGCAGCATCTCCAGATCCCATCCAAAACCTCCTCCTCCTCTGCTCCCAGCTGATCCCTGGGCTGCACCCCAGGGTTTTGCTGACAGCAAGTGTGGCAGCATCCATGCAGCCAGGGGTTATGGAATGTCACCCCTAACTGGAACTGGCAGTGGAATTTGGGATGCCTGGCTTTGCTGCTGAGTCCCCAGGCAATGGGGACAAGGCACTTCACTGTTCTCTGCCTCAGTTTTCTCAGCTGTAAACACGTATTAAAACAGTTTCCTAATTTGTCGGGTGCTGACAACCTCCGGCAGTGCCAGTGAGGAGCTCTGCCAACCTGGGGAAGGGTGCTGGTTCAGTGCAGAATGGTGTCGTGGCCTCCATGGCACAGCGTGTCTGCCATACATTGCACTTAAGTAACATTTCTTAGCACTCAGTCGGCACTTCACATCTTTAACTAATTACGGACATTCAAACCATTTACCAGCGTGAACAGAAAAACATCCAATAGTCACTGATCTGGAAGTGTTGGATTGATTTCTAGATTTCTTCAAGAGTGAGAATTTGCAGAAGGTGGGAAGTAGGGTTTTGAAAAAGAAAGGCCAAACAAACAGATGCATTAAAAGAGAAAAAAAAATTGTATAAAAAGTGGGACTGCATGGAAGGAATTGCAGGGTGAAACAGCCGACTGCAATTCCTTGTGGAAACAACCAGCCAGAGCTCAAGCTGCAGCATCTCCAAAGTGCATTTAAAATTCACCTCCTCCTTCTTTTTGCAATTAAACACATATTCTTATGCACCTCGACATTTAAAATAAATAATGACAATTTTTAGAGCTGGCAATTAAAAGCAACACTGTTTACATTTTAATGAGCTCCTCAAATGTGACTAGCTCAGCTTCTTTCAATCAGAAATGGATGGATTTAGAAACAAGACATTTTTAAATGCGCTTCAGATTTCTGTAAACAGTAGCCCAGCTCTGCTTTCAGGTTCTCAGGGTGGAGGGAACAGAGAGGCAATCTGCTGGATAGAGAACTCTGCACAGATTTTCTTCTCGGTGGCGATTCTCTGTGGGAGTGCAGAAAAGGAAGTTTATTTTGGAAGTGAGAAAAATAAAGCAAGGTTTTGTTCCAGGAGAACACAAAGATAAGTAGCATCTGTGCAGCTGGAAGTCCTGTATGTGGCTGTGAAGCCCATATTTACAGCTGCAAAATGCCAGGTACATTTTCACATCCTGGTAAGACTTCAGAAGGCATCAAAGTGCTCCCAAGCTGGTTTCCAAGATGTATTTTCCACCCACCTTTGGCTTGCGTTTGGCAAACCATTAATCATGGTTCAGCTCGGCGCCATCCAAGGGTCTTGATTCGGCATAGTGAGAGTGGATGAAAACTTTACTGCTGATTTCAGTACAAATAACTGTGTTGTTCCAGCCTGGGTAATACAGGTGGGGGACACTGGGCCCTAGGGCTCTGCAGATCAACGCTGCTCCATCTGAACCTCCTCCAACAATTCCAGGGCAGCAGGCAGCAGGTTGGAGCCGGCACATCTGCATCTCAGATGCGAACCTCTTGGAGAAGAGGTGGGTGTCAAAACACCACTAGGAAAGCTTTTACTGCTAAATAATTCCAGCATAAACAGCAACTGTGAATAAGTTGACAAAGCGGGCAAAGGAGAAGCAGGTTCAGAAGCCCAACAATAATAGGAGCGGGATTGGATTTAGTGCTGCTAAGCAATATTCTCCTTCCTGCACCCTCACGCTGCTCGGTGACGAGGTGTCAGCATTTCTGACTCACTAAGAGACTCAGGCTTGCACAGGGCAGCAGGGAAAGACTTTGGAGGTAGGATGAGAATTTACTGCTTTGTTGGGGAAAGTTAGCATAGAATCATAGAATGGCCTGGATTAGAAGGGACCTTGAAGATCATCTGGTTTTCAATCCCCCTGCCATGGGCAGGAGCACCTTCCACTATCTGAGATTGCTCCAAGCTCCGTCCAGTCTGGCCTTGGGCACTTCCAGGGATGTGGCATCCACACCTTCTCTAGGCACCCTGTGCCAGTGCCTCACCACCCTTATGGTAAAGAATTTCTTCCTAATTTATAATCTAAGTTTACCCTCCTTCAGCTTAAGTTCTGCCGAAAAATCCCTGTTTCCCAGTGATTTCAACCCTGGCAGGTTGTCAAGGGAGGTCAAGAGGCACCACAGCTCCTGAGAGCTCTAGCTCTGAAAAATGCATTTACTTTGTCTCTCTGCTTCAGTTTTCTTCTACAAACAGCGCTCCTTGGCATGGGGTTAATGTAGAGAAAATGCCCTGTAAAGACCAACCATTGTTATGGAGGTGGGAGAGGAAAGGCAAATCGCTGTGATTTGAAAGATAATAGAGCGTCCCTGCCACCGCGGAGTGTGTAAGGAGAAGGTATGAGGTATTTGGGGGTTGTCTGGGGTATTCCCATGGGGAAATGACTCCTTTGTTCAGGAGAAAAAGGCCGTAGAGATCCTTCCTTCAGCGATTCCTGGTGATTCCCCACGGGGTTGGCTTCTGGTGAGCGAAGGCTGGTCCCTGCCAGCCCCAGGATCCCATGAGCCTGGGACATCCCCTCACTGCTCGGTCTCCTCCAGCCGCACAACAAGCAGATAAAATAGTACGACCTTCAAGGGCTTTGCCTTAACTCGTGGATTCCGCGGGCTGGGATCCACTGGGTGCACGCAGCCAGAATCACACCCGGGTACTGAGCCACTTTCAGGGAAATCCATTAACAGCCGGGCTCTGGATAAGGAGAAAGACCTGGAGAGAGCCATTCCGTAGGAAAATGCAATTTGCAGGCTGACATCACTGCTCCTGTTTGCCCAGTGAGGCGATGACCACCGAGTCCTTGTGATGTAGCAATTATTCCTCATAGCAGGGCTGAAATCTGATACTGAATTCTCAGTTTAATCATGATAGTGATTAAAGTGGGATATTTTTTCCCATTTTTGATGCTTTCTATGTAGCAGGGGTGGTATTTCAGGCATAGATGGGCATCCCCCAAAATGCTTCTGTGTTTGAAACTCTCATCCTTTCCCCTTCCACAGAAGCCCATCTGGGTGGTGAGTGTAGAAACACTGGAACGTGTCCCTCACCAAGACCAGCACAGGGGACATTTGACCCAAAGCCAGGAGCCTCCCTGCTATTTTGGGAGCAGACCTTGCCAGTGTCTCTCCTCAGAGCCCCGAGCTCCTGGCAGCCCAAGGTGAGGAAGCTGCCAGCAAGGACCGATTCCTCGGGGTGATGTGGCAGAGCTTGGAGGCAGCACGGCAAGTACAGGAGAAATCAGAGCTGTCACAGCTGGTTACGGCTGCCTGCCCTGAGCTTGAGTCGCTGCTTCCTTGGATGCTTTGAAAAGGAGCCCGTGGCTCATTGGCTCCTGCTGTAAGGCTGAAGGGCCACCTCAACCTCCCAAAAACTACTGAGTTGCTCTGTCTTCCTGCTTCGAGGCTGCACTGAGCTTTTACACTTTTTTCAGCCAATCCTCCACCCAGTCTCTGCTTCTCTCCAGCTCAGCTGCTCACCCCAAAGTAAGGATCCAATGTGAGCATCCAAAGCATGCACTCGTGATGAGTTACACTTTGGAAAACCTTCCTAACACTGCTTCTTACAGACTGGGAATGGATGGGAAACTTTGGACATGTGGCTTGTGAAAGGAGTTCGGCTGGGCCACAGTGAGGACTGCATAGAGAAAGGAAGAAAATAAAACAGGGATTTGGGGGGTTTTAAGTCTCTACTTGAAGGGATAGTCAAATTCAGAGGTGAGGGAAAAGGCTGGAAAATCCTAAGGAAGGCTCTACCTAGGGCTGAAGTCCAAGAGTTTGTCCAACATAAAAGTTGTCCAAGGCTGAGTCTCAAGAGGCTCCTCAGGGATGGGGAGCCCTGGACAGATGTGCTCTCCTGGATCCAGCTGTGCCACTGGACATGCTCCTCCTCCAGCCTCTTCTCCCCACCCACCAGCTGCTCCAGCCCTTTCAACACGGAGCAGCATTGTTTGTTGGAGCAGATTTGGGGTCAGAAAGATACTTCCACGGACACCGTGGTGCAAACTGTCCTGTGCTGCTGAGGATTATTATCTGAGGCACTGTGACATTTCCAGCTGGCGCAGCTGTCTGCAGGGTGGACATCTGCCCGTGGATGGAAAATACAGGGAGGTAACCATGTGGGAGCCTTTTGAGACAGCTAAGAATTGCTGGGAGGAGGACAGTGAGCCAGGCGGGAAAACTGGTTGGTCTTCATTGAAGGACTGAGATGGGATTTACACTCAAAAAGGAAGCAGGGAGGTAAGTGAGGAGGAAAATGACACTACTGGCAAGCCAAAAGGGCCAATACTCTGATCCTTAAAATCCTGTTCTCCAAGTGCAGGGAGAAAGAGGAATAAGGCGTTCTTGAGAAACTTTATATTTAAGAAACAAATCTGTGTGGGTTGCAGACATCCAGTATTCATTCTCAGTTGCTAACAACGGGATTCTTTAATGAACATATGGATCCTTAGGTGGTTACATTTTAAAATCCTTGGACAACATGATCTTGAGAGGCAGAAGAAAGGAAATGAGGTGGTGATTTAAAACAAAGAAGGGGAGAATATAATTCTGGCAATCACCAGCCTATAAAAGTAGCAGAACAAATATTTTCTAAAAAATCATGATGAAATATTTAGAGCTCGGTTCTGTCCACACAATAGTGCCAATGGGGAGAAAATTTGCAGAAGCCAGATGCTGAATAAAATTACCATGAGACAACAGTCAGACTCAAGGGACGATGGGCACAGAAAACTGCCAGTTTTCTTCTTTTCCAACTTTTTTTTGGTGCAAAGAGAAACGCTGTTAGAGAACGGCACGGCCAGAGGATGAAAGCAGCGCAGCCTTTTATGAACATGTGTTTTTATTTTGACTAATGTATTTTGCTTCTTTGTCTTAGGAAATACAAAAATTAGGAAAAAAAAATGCCTTGGTCTGAAATGTGGTTTGTACAAACTGAAAACACATTGGGATGCAGTCAGTAATCCTGAACAGGAGTGGGCTACATGGAGCAAGGCGCAGTTACCAGGGCAGAACAAGAGTCAGGCCTAATGATCAAGCTTCATTAACATCTTTGCTAATGATCTGGAAGGGCAATGCATAAAATGAGATACACAGAGGATGGTAAATTTGCAGCAGTTTGATAAATAATAAGGAGTTGTCTCTGGTTTTGTTGCGGACACCTGGAAATTTCCATCCAATATCAAGCAGTGTTGAACACCCTGAAACGTCTCCTCTCGCTGAGTGACATCTCCATTACTCAGCACTTAGCCCACTCCATGTCTCTTTTTAACCCTCCCAATTCATTTACTGGTGTCTTTCCCAGGTCTTGCTGCAGACCCAGCCCTGGGCTGATAACCAGAGAGACATTTCTGGAGCAAACAGAGCAGCCCAGCACACGTAGCCACCTTCTCCAGGTTCATTCTCCCTTCCCCACCTGCAATGAACACCGGTGGAAAGGATGATGATGATGAGCACTGTGCCTTCAAGTGTGTGTTCTACCCCGCTTTGCCTCCAGTGCTCTGACCTAACGTGGCTTAAACTGGTCCCCCCAGTAGCCTCTGAGGTCTGTGCTGTCCTCACGCTTCTCTGGCCGCCTCCTTTTTGCACTATTTGGGTGATTCACGGCTGTTGCTCAAGAGCTTTCCATCCGTGAGGGCTTGAGCAACAGCCGTGAGTCGCTCGAGTAGCCTGATCCAGGTCCCTGGAGCACTGAGCCGAGCTCTGCTGGCCATCAGGAGACAGGGAGCAGCGGGGGACAGGGACCTGGGAGCATCTGTGTCCTCTCTAAGCAGGCTAGAAGGACACAGGATGTTTCTGGGGAGGATTTCATGGCTTTTTGTCTTTTCTCACAGATCAAGCTCAGTGATGGAAAGGAATCAGGGAGAGCATTACCCTCAGTGAGGGAACCAGGAGTCACTGTGGGAAGGGGACACCTTCACCTGTCAATCTTCTCTGGACCTGCTGGGAGTGAAGGGAGAGAAGGAAGAGGTGAGGATTGCAGCAGAAGTGGTTTTCACCTACATTTTTTATGGTCCCAAAACCTCATTCTCTCTCCTGGCTGAGTCTGCCTGTGGCAGATGCCCTGGTCAGAGCACCACCAGTTGTCCTTGGGGCTGCAGCACTGTGGTCTCAGACACCAGCACCACACCAGGAGCAGAAGGCCTGAAGAGGAGAGGGACATACAACATTGACACCCTCAGGTCTGCAGATGTGATGAGATCTGGTCCTCAGGAGGTGCATTTTGCAACTCCAGAGCTTTTGTAAAACTTAAAACAGGAGGTAGGGGTTGCAGACTCTATCATTACCCACTGGAAGTCTTGAGTGCCCCTGAGATGGAGGAGGAAGAAACCTGGAGAGAGCAAAAATAATGGGTACAGTGACTGATGAGGGGACCATGAGCAAAATTACCAGGGATGGGGTGTGGTTGAGTCAGCTGTGGAGGCCTGCACAGGGCAGGAGCAGGTGGCATGGGAGACAATATTCTGGAGAGACAATATTTATCCAGTTTGGTTTGAGACTGTTTGAAGCCGCTAGAGAATTTGCTCCCAAACAACCAAACAAACAGAGGAAAAAGAAATGCATGTGAATGGATCCAAATGTCTCCTTATGGTGTGGGGTTTTTTTTTCTTCTTTTTTCTTAATGAAATATGTGGATTTTGCGTTTGCAGCACGTCAGGGCTAATTTTAGGAATGTGCAATTATTTTCTTTAAAAAAAAAAAACAGTCAGGGGGTTGCAAAAACCTGCAGAAGATAATACGTGGTCTTCAGCCCCAAAGGCTGAACCTTTGGCTTTCCTGCCAGAGAAGCAGCAATCCCTGGGGTGGGAGGGCAGGCTGTCAGCAAGGCCTTCCAACCAAGCCGTGATCCTCGAGCAGGGCAGGGGACCAAAGAAAACTGCTGCCTCCAAGCACGGGAAGCAGGGTGGCCTTCCCAGGGAAAGCAGCTTCAGGATTACCAGGAGCTGGTGGGACCTGCTGTCTGGTACCTCCTTGTCCCTCCCAGCCTCCAAGGGACCTCCTGGGTTAGCAGGGACAACACAAACCACAGCTGACCCTGTCCCCTCCCTTCATGCCGCTCTCCCGGGCCATGCTGGAATTGGCCGCGGGCGCCTCGTTCTCTGACTCAGCCGTTATATCTGGGGAATTTATGGCTTTTCCTTCCTGCCAGCCTTAGTAAATAACCCTGTCATCTGACTGGCTTTTGGGAACTTACCAGGAACAGGAGCCTCGCAGGCGGGCTGAGAGGAGGACCTGCATCCAAGCAGGAAGCGGCACTGCCAGAGCTGGGGGGTCCCGCAGCGGGACCCTCATTTGTGGCATCACCGTCCCCAGTGGGACTCTCACCTGCAGCATCACCATCCCCAGTGAGACCCTTACCCGTGGCACCACCATTCCTGGTGGGATCCACGGCATCACTGTCTCCAGCAGAAGGCAGAGCCAGGACCAGGGTGTCTAACGCAAAGTGTTTCCCCACTCAGGAGAGGGAGCCCTGGGCACAGCTGTGCTCCCACACCTGTGACGCCTGGCTGGGATTTGGCTTTTATTTTCCTCTTTCTTGGAAGGTTAGCCATGAAAGTGGGAGGAGTACAGGAGGGAGCAGGGGGACTGAGGCTGTGGAATAAACAGGTCTCCATCAGCCGTGTGCTTCAGCATTGCTGGTACCTCCTCTGCTTTCTTATTCACCCAGTGGCAGCTGTTTCCCCAGCCCAGGTGGAGAGATGCTTTCACGCAGGGCATCCAAAAAGCCGGGGGCAGCAGTGGGCTGAGCAGAGCAGGGAGACCCAGGTTCTGCCAGGGGGACACCTCATTGCTCCAGGGCAGACCAAAGTCATCTCCATAGATCCCCCACAGCGAATTTGGGCATCCTGGCTTGCCCCCTGGAGGCGGCCCCAAGCACTTGGATGGAGGCAAGGAAAACAATGCTGGCAGCAACAATGAGGATGAGCTGATGGAGGAGTTCAAGCACCTCTGAAGGGCTGCAGGGAGAAATATGCACTTTTGGGTTGTTGAAGCAGCTCTTTCGGATAGATGGGACCGTGCTGGCCTGGGGATGGGATGGGCCAGAACCCAAATCCAGTGTCTAAGCTGAGGCGTGTTCCAGGACGGATGCTCATCCATCTCAGAGCACCTTCTCCCATTAGGCACCTCAAAGTTAATGGGAACTTTGAGCAGGAAGATCAGAGAGGTATTTTAACTCCCTGTGGTGAGGGAGGTCAGGCTGAGCCTCGGGGTCTGCTGTGGAAACTGTCATCCCTGTGCCAGGAATTATGTGCTGCATCCTCCTGGCATGGGCGCGGGGAAGTGCCTCTTCCTTCCTGGCTTTCCTCTTCCCTGTCATCACCTCGGCACACTTTGAGGACTGCTCCAACACAGGGTCTCAGCTCCCCCTGGCATTTCTGGATGCCCAGGAAATGCCATCAGGCAATGAGTGCCATCTCTCCACCCCCTTTCCAGGAGTTTGCCCTTTGGAGGGTCTTCCAAGCAGCCCCTCCTCACAAGAAAACTTTTCCCTGGTGCCTCCTTCACCAGTCAGTTGCCCCCATCACCATCCTCACGTTACCTGTCGCTAAGGCTGCCCTTCCCTATTTACCAGCTCCACAGCCCCCAAATCCCTCTCCTCACTGCCATGGGGCTGCAAAATGATCTCAGTTGGGGAACTGATCCAGCACGGAATAATCCATCAAATAAAAACCCTCCCTTGGACAACACAGATGCCGGAGAAATGTTCCAGGATACATTAAGAGTGGGGCTGGTTTGGTGACCAGGCACATCTCTGCATCCACAGAATCCACAGCATGGTTTGGGTTTGAAAAGACCTTAGAGATCATCTGCTTCCAACCCCTCTGCCATGGGCAGGGACACCTTCCCCGAGAAGCAGCCCTGTGTTCCTCCTAGAAGGCTTCAGCACACCGTGAACTGGAGGAATAACATGGAACAAGAGCTGACCTCCAGGCCTTGGAGTACCTGTGTGTACTCTTGGGAGCTGGACTGCACAAGGTGTAAAGTATCCTCTGTCTCACGGCTGGGCATTATTTTACCCTCTTGTGGATGTTGAGCAGCTGATAGTACATAATTAGTTTCCTGTCCAGTGTGCACTTATCATGTCCGTGTGTTCTGTGCACTGGGTGGAGAGTTCATAAATCGAAAGCTCTCAAGAACTCTTCTGTCCCAAAATGCTTTCGTGGGCAAGCAACCCCCAAGAGGCACCAGAGCAGTGATTAATAGCACCTATCTCTCTGTTTGGGATGGTTTAGGGCAGCCTGAGTTACTGTTCTCACTCAGAAATTTGTAGGTTGGCAGAAATTCTCACCCCCAGAAAGTGCAAGGCAGCAAATCCCTGTGAAACACCGGAGTCAAAAATAAGCGAATAAGTAAAAAGTGCTGCTGGGAGCCTGGTGGAGACCCTGCAAGACAAAAATTGTGAAGACAATCCGCAAATTGCCACTCTGGACAAAGCTGTGGAGGCAGCCTCTAATCACCATCCTGATGTAGGGCTGCCTTAGTCATCCTTTATTGATTCCCTTTTCTGTGAATCATCAGCTCCTCGCGGGGAAGGGCTCTCCAGCTCCCCGGCTCGGAGAGACACTGATTACCAGGGAGCAGCAGCACGTAAACAGGAGCAGGAGAGTGGAGATGCCGACGGAGATGCCCTCGGTCATGTGCCCGGCAATTTGGGAAGGCGATTAGAGCTGCTAACAAGGAAAAAAAGAATAAATTGAATTTTCAGTGGGAAAATGAGCCGGGTGAAAGGTAGCAGGCACGCAAAGGAGGCTGCCGGTCTTCTCCACGAGAGAAAGTTACCTCCTGTTCACTTTCCAGGGAGCAACAGGGAAAGGGTTTCTCCTTTGATCGAGCACTCTCAGCTCTTATTTAATCAGGTGAGAGGCTCCTCAAGTCTGAAGCAGCGGGAGCACGTCGGGAGCAGTGATTTGAGGTCACCTACATCTCTCCAACCTGCTCTAAACCCCTTTGAGTCATCCCATGCCCTATCACACCTGACCCATCCCCTCCCCTGCTCTTCCCCGGAGATTGTTCAGTCGCAAGAGCCGAAATTTCCTCCGCTTGCCCCGTGGCCACCCTTGCACACTGTGCACGGAGCAAGGGGGACCACCGAGGAAGGATTTGGACCTTCTGGGGGGGACCACAAGGAGAGCAGCCCTTGAGGCAGCTCTGGTCGGCTCTGCTGGCACTGGCGCTGAGCGCAGCTGGCCTCGGGAGCGGCTGCAGAGCATCCCCGGCGCTCTGCAAACACAAACCGCAGCAACAACGCGGCTCGGGGGGAGGAATGAAGGGTGCCAGCCAAAAACAGGGGTGGCTTCCTAAACTCTCAGGGCTGTGTCCTTGCGATTAACCTCCAGGGCACGGGTAGGGCTGGAGTCCATCCCTGCTCCACCCTGGGTCCACTCTCCAGCCTTGCCGGGGAGACAGATGCCGCCGCAAGAGCGAGGCAGGCGGTTCCTCTGCAATCCAGAGCAGAGCGAAGGCGAGCAGGCGCTTCCGCTGCCAGGGAACGAGCTTGAAAGGGATCCAGCGGATAAAGAGATATTCAAAGTTCAGCTAATGAGTGAGATGAGTCACTGGCTCAACGAGACAAAGGTTAGGCTGGAAAATAAAAGCCCTCGCTGCAAGGAGCGGGGTTGGTGGGGATGCAAAAGGCAGAGGATAGGGCGTAGCTAAAAGCAGTAAGCGCTGGCAGGGGCAGAGGGGCAAAGCAATGGCTGGGGCTTGGTTGTGACCCCGGGTTTGCCCCAGATTTGGCCTAGGATGCGTACAGGGAAGCTGGGACAGTGGTCGTGGATATTCAGGCACACGGCAGCTCCCTCCAGCAGTCAGCAGCCCTTCTGCAACCCCACCAGCCCCTCTCTGGGGGGTTATTTGGGGGCCCAAGGAGATGCCGTTTGCAAATGAAGCACAACAGCCCTTCCTTCACCATCCAGCGCTGCTGAGAAGGCACAGAGATTGGTCAGACCTCAAAAAACACTAATTAATCACTGAGAAGCATCAGCCTACTTCCAATGCTGTCATTGTTACCACTGTGCCCAAAGAAGAGAAATACTGTGGTAAATGTGGGTCCTGCTCCAAACCATCCTGATAATGAGGACGGGAAAACCATCACCTTCCTGCTCCTTGAGGATGCTGGCTTGGGGACACTCAGAATCCCTGTTAGAGCACCCCTGTGTCAATGCTGAGCAAAACAGAGGAGAAGGTCTTCTCTCCCTATGGTCTTTTACAGTCCAGAAACCAAAAAGCTGCAGCTTACAGACAGCACAGAAGGGATACGTGTAGCATGGGGCAGGTGCAGTGCTAAGGGACTTTTCTAGAGATCTCAGAATTTCATTTCTGGATGGACTTTTATTTCCTTCACTACTGGGTTCAGCCCGGGCCAGCTGGGTTGCCACCTGAACTGCTCCTCTGAATAAATATTCCCCTCCTCCTGAGAAAGTGAGAAAAAGAGAGATGGGGAAAGACGGAGGATGCTGACCCTCTCCTTTCTCCAGCTGCCTTAATTTCCATGTCTGAGGGTTGGATCCCCAGGCAAAGGCAGCACGATTGGCCAGAGATGCTGATGGAGGACCAAGAGATGGCTATTTGCTCCTTTCCCAAATCCACCCTTGCAGCTCCAAGCAGGCTTGGTTATGGTCTCCAAAATCCTTGTGCTGCCCTTTAATGAATTTATCTGGAAGCTGTGAGCAGCACAGGAGGGAGGACTGAGGCTCAGCAGATCCCAACCTGCTCCAGCTTCTCTCCTCCCAGGAGATCCACAGCACAGCCCAGGCTTTCCTGAACTGGGTGCACCAAACCCCTGGAGTTCAGGAGCTCAGGTACAGAATCCATGAAATGGTGTTTCCAGAGTGGACAGATGCCCTGAGTGCCACACCTGGACCCTGTGTGCCAGCTCTGTATGTGGGTGCCAATGTCACTGTCCCCAAGGGGATGAGCCAACAAGCTGGTTCCTGAAAATGTGAGGTTGCTGGTAGTTTATTACAATGTGGAACAGGGATTATTCCAAAGGAAGCAGGATGTCATGCAAATATTAAATTAACTGCATGTGGAGACTTTTATGGTCCTCAACATGCTTTGGAAGTGTTAATTAATCAAGTACTAGTTTTGCACACTCGCACTGGCTCTGCTTTGCCAGGCCACTGCCCCTCTGCCCACCAAGACCTGTGGGACAGGCTAGAAACAGTGGGATGCACAAAAAAAATCCCTGGCACAAGGGCTGATGGTTTTAAACTGGAGGAGGATTGATTTAGATTAGTTGCAAGGAAGAATTTTTTTACAGTAAGGGTGGTGAAACACTGGCACAGGTTGCCAAGAGAGGTCGTGGATGTCCCATCCCTGGAAACATCCAAGGTCAGGTTGAATGAGCAGGGACATCTTCAGCTAGATCAGAGCTCAGAGCCCCACCCAGCCTGGCCTTGAGTATTTCCAGAGGTGGAGTCACCTCTCCGGGCAGCCTGTGCCAGTGTTTTACAGCCCTCTTTGATTTCAGAGCTAAACCTGCCACCTGGGAATGAATGTCTGAGCTGGGCTGTCCCAAATTCATCACCTGCACTGGCAGTGATAGAAAAGCCAACTCAAAGAGGTCCACAGCCTCCTGCAGCCCCAGATGCTGTCACTGCCAGGAGCTGGACCTGCTTTTGTCACCAGAGCTGATGGAAGCATCTTGCAAGATGTGAGGAATTGGGTGGGTTGAATAGAGACAAATGGATGGAGTCATCAGGGAGTTCAAAGAAAATGGTGACAAGTCAAATTGTTTTTAAAAATTATTTCCACTCTGGTGTTTGAAGGCTGCCACGGATTTCTCTCAGAAGCCCTACTGATGGAGAGTGACTCAAAATAATGCCTTCTGGTAATCAGAGCGGTGGCATTCCTAAGGCTGCACAAAGAGGGCATGACAAGATTTCGATTAAAATAAAACAATCCCATGACTGATTGATGTTTACAAAATAAAAACGTGGCTAAAAGTCATCAGTGCAGACAGAATAAGGCTCCTCACACCAAAAATCCTCAGAGCACATTCACCTCCTCAACATCACCAGTGGCACACGGGGGAATCCAGGCTACAGCATGGAGCAGCCATATCCCACAGGCTCAAATCCTGCCCCCACCTCTGCTCCTGTGCCCCTGGGGCTGTGATCAAAGATCATCCAACAGCTGTAGACTGCAATGATTTGGTTGTTTTGGTGACAGCCCTGCTCAGGGCTTAAATAACATTAACCGAGTAATTGCCCAGAGAAGCTGTGGCTGCCCCATCCCTGGAAATGTCCAAGACCAGGTTGGATGGGGTTTGGAGCAGCCTGGGATAGTGGAAGGTGTCCCTGCCCATGGCAGGGGGTTGGAACTAGAGGATCTTTAAGGTCCCTCCCAACCCAAACCATTCTGGGATTCAGTGATCCATGAATGTGCACAGGGGGCTCAGAGAAAATTTTCCTTGCAACAAAAAGTTTTGCCTGTGCATATTTTCTTGTGCATCTTGAGCTAATCCTTTCCCAGGGTGGTGCTGAGGAGCTTATTAATTTTACAAGAGTGAAAACCTACCAAAATACCCTATTTGTTTTCAGCCATTGGTCTGAAATGCCCGTGGTTAAAGTGGAAGTGAAGGATCTTCTGCACAAAAGTGATGCAGCCAAGCCCTCAGCAGCTCATGGTGCTGGAACAGCATCATCCCAGCTGCCCCCCAGGGACACCAGAAACAAAAAACACCTTCTGAAAGCTTTGAATAAAACACCACTTGTAAGGATGTGAAATACAAATGGGTTTGTGTCTGTACAGCCGGAGTAAAAATGAGACAAGGAGGCAAATGAAAATAAACAGATCGGGCTTGAGAGCGATTTATGCCCAAGGGACCAGGTGAGGGCTGGACTTTGAGAAGTCAGCACTGTGTTTTTGCCATGGGCTTCAGGGCAGTGAGTGTTTCAACAAACATTTACCCTTTGCACGCGTTCATTACACTTCTTCCGCCTTCAAGCACAACCTGGAGGAGACTGGCCTTTCTGATGACGGATGAAAACCCTAAATTTGTGCCAGAGAGGCATGAACAAGGAGGGGACCTGATGCAGGGAATCCCTTCTTCATTGTCTTAGGCACCTGGGAGCATTTAATTCACCCAGATGATGCTCCCAGGCCAAGCAGACTCATCCCTTTAACATGACGTTATCTCACTGCTGCTGTGACTCCCGTTATTAGCTTGGAAACAAGCTTCACAATGGATTGCCGAGGGGATAAATGGGAATACAGGGGTGAAATGAAGAGGGGGAGTGTTTAGGTTAAATGCTGGATTTTCTCTTGGTGGAAATACAGTGAGTTGCCTCCAGCATGTACACTTGGACAAGGCTGAAAATCAGAAAATAAATAGAACAACCCTACGCTGACAGGGATGAGGGCTGGGTGACCTGACATATCTTCCCTCTCTCCATGGTCAGAGCAAAGATTTTGCTTTAATTGGCTTTAAACCATCTATCTAAGTCACTCCCAGTACTCCAGAACCTGAACAACAGCCAAGTTTTTAATATACTCATCCTCATGCAGCTCTGCAGGGGTAGGAAAATGCCCAGACCTGTTTTGAACATGGAAAACTGAGGCAAAGGGAGATCAAGAGCCTTAACCACAGCTTGCAGGGTGGGATGGCTTCACCACTGGGTGGGATACAGTGTCCCTTCCCAAGAAATAGCCAAAAGCTTGGCACATCCCTTGGCATGCAGAGAATGGCACTGATTGTGGCCAGCTTGAGAGAGATGCTGGACCACTGTGTAGAGCACCATTTCTTGACTAAGCTGGGTCTGTCCTGGCCAGATTTCTGTGGAGAATTTTGAGGTGTTGTCTGCAGTGTGGGTTCACCCAAAGATACCACATGGGCAAGAGTGTGAATCCTCCCTCCAACACCCACACAACGCTGCCATCTTCCAAATCCCAAAATGTGCTCCACTCCACACAATGAACCAACCACACTCCAGCACAGCAAAGAAATGCTGCTGGCAACTTGCATGAAATACCTGGAGCTCCTGTGAGTCCCTTGGGAAGTATCTCCCTCTCGGTGATGTATAGTAGGTCTACAGCTCCTGGATTTGATGCCAATTTACAGCTCGTGTGACCCCATACCCTCCTCAGAAAGGCCATCAAGGGCACGGCTCTCCAGCACCTCCAGCAAACACCTACCCAGAGATAAAGACATCCTTCCTCCTTCCCTCAACAGAACAGCTCTTCACTTGGATGTTCTGCGTGACTTGACCTGCTGCCAGGCTTTGAGCTTTGGTCTTCATCCAGGAGAAGCAGAGACCAAATTCATCAGATTTTGCCTCAAAGCGTCCAGGAGCAGGTTCCAGGTGTTGTGCTGATGAACCAACAGGAGACAAGGTTGGCCAAGGTCACTCCGTAGCCGGCAGCGACTCCGGAGCGATGCATCAGCTCCTCTCCAGCCACTGGCACAGCACAGGGGGATCCCAGTTTTCCAGGCTCCTGCTCTACTGCAGAGCCACTGTTCCTTGTCCCTCGTGGCCTCTTCCCTCGCGGTCGTGTGAAGGTGATTCCTTGGTGAGATCCCAAGGCGATGGAGTCACGCTGAGCAGGGGGGGACTTTACTCCTGCCCTGTCCTTGCAGCTAGTCCAGGACAAGGTTCAGTGTCTAGACGTGAGTGACTGGCAGCAAAACAGGATCGTTCTGGGCACTCTTTGCAAGTCAGCAGTGGCTGGGTTTTGGCAGAGGCAGCAGGGACCGAGGCTGGCACGGGAGCAGGCGGTGACACGGTTGGGCGGCATCCGCCGCAGCCCGAGGGTTGGACCTTTTCCTTTGCGCAGTGAGGATTGTCCTTCCTCAATCCCAGCAGGACTGTGCCAGACTCCAGAGAAAAAGACAACACTCATCTCCCCTGACTTTGGGGTTAAACAGGAGCCTTCTGCTGCTCTCATCACCCTCGGCTCCTTCAGTCACTCGCTAACAGAGAGACACAGCTGCACCTGGAGGTTGGTCTGTCCTTTTTGATGCCAACCTTAAAATGAAGCAAATCAGCTCCTGCTGCTGCGATTGGCATTTGTAATGTTATGATCTTTGTTTCTTGTGAGTTATAAAGGTGCTTCAGTGAGGGACTCCACAGCCCACCCACGAAACCTGACCTTTCACATAAATGGTTCTGTTTGTCCTTATAAACATGTGCAGGTCTTTTAACATGTCAAAGCCTGGCATCCATTTAAGGGGTACCATGTTGAGATCAATGGATAGTACCAAGTTAATCCCTACAACAGCTTTTCATTCCTTGGAGAAGCACCATCTCTCACTTTTTATTACAATGGTCAGCTCAATATCTGTGGATATGGAGTGCAAATCAGGAAGTTCATGAGCCAGTCCTGCCCTGCCTCACCCGAGAGCTCTGTGCAAAGCACATCTTAAAATCTCATTCTCAGTATTTTGCCCCAAATACTTCTTATAGATCTTGGATGTCCTTCAGGGCTTTGTTTTTTGGCCCTGGCACAGTGGACCCGTGTGCAGTGGGGGGTCACCAAGAAGATGGTTTTGTTGGCAGATGTTCTGCTGCCATCTCTCTATTTGGGCAAGGCATCCTCTGTATCTCAGTGATGTTGGTTCTGCATTTCCACATCACATGGGGAGGAAGGAGGTTGTGGACCTTGCAGGACTCTCATGTGCCACATCCAACGTGCTGGGAAGTGCACGAAGATGATGGTTTTTATTATCAAGTTTTAGAGCTGTGGTAGCCTCTAATGGCTTTATTCAGGCAATCTATAACACATCGGGTGCCCTTTTCGTTCAGTTTTCTTTTCCTTAGTGAATACACTCATGAAAGTTTCTCCCTCCAAACAGAGACCCTGCACTGGTGGGATTGCAAGAGGTGTGGAAAGACACAAGGTGTTTGTTTCTGTGCTTATCACGGGTATTTCTGATTTCACTATTTCCTCATTGTCCTTCATCTCGTCACGCTGACATTATAATTTATTGTTAGTTCCATAATTATTTTTGTTTCCTGAACTCTTCAGACACCCTAAGGAAACTAAATGCCATGATCTTCTGGTATCTTTGATGGCTTGTTTGTTTAAAAGATTTTTTTGGGGAAGAACACGGGAAACATCCTTGAGCCTAATCTGGAAATTGGATCTTTCGAAGTGTTCCCCTTCCTGCTTGGCACTCAGCTGAGCTAAGCTGCTCTCTGGAGCAGTTAATTCCACTGAATGATGGAGACATATGATTTTTAACTTGCAGGTAGCACTCCAGGATGAGTTAGTAAATCACCCAGAGCTTCCCACTAGAAGATCTATTACCTTGCTTTTAACACTGTGAACTCTGTAACATTTGAGCAGTTTTCAGTGCTGAGTGTTTCGTACTAATGCTCAACCTTCAGCCAAAACCAGGCAGCCATTTCTAAGAACAGGGGTAGGGAAGAGTAAGATGTTTCTCCCTTTTAGGAAAATATCTGTGGATTTGAGCTGTGGAGTAGGATTGATTGTCCTTTGGATTCCTGTGAATGCCATCGTCTTCAAAAATGGCCATTGGCCAGCGTTCAGATGAGACATCTTCAAAGACAGCAACTGAAATCCCAGCAGACTCAAAGCCCACCAGGTGCCTTCCCCGCACCTGGAGAAGAGCAGGAGTGTCCCTGTTCCATCAGGGCTGCCAGGTCCATCGACTCTGCGGGGTTCAGCCTGGAGCAGCCAAAGAACAACGCTGATTAGCTGCTCATTAACTGAGCACAGCACATCCTGAGCACTAAACGAGGCAGCAGCTCAGTGCAAAAAATAGCTCAGTTAAGGGCCATCAGGACTCACCTACACAAGGGGGATCATTGCAGGTTGCAGGGATATTTTTAAGCCAGGGTCTTCCCAACTTGCGTTTGCTCGTCTTTGCTTGGTGAGGGTGTCCCACCGCAAACATGCCTGGAGTCTCTTCTGCTGAGATTTCCACCTAATTTGCGACAAAAAGTACTAAAATTGAGCCGTGATTTCTTCTTTCCCACGCCCCAAAAGGACCTTGCATCCCCCAGCAGGCCAGACCCAAGAACAGCCACACTCCTTTAACCACAGGAGCATCCACTCTCCTTACTCCCAGTGGGCACCAAGACAGAGCACATGTTTCAGAAGCACATCTCAAGCACCTGCTCCGTCCCGCCAAACATTTGTCACGGGTCCATCCATGGTGGCAGGAGTAAGGTGACCCTGCCCTCACTCTGCAGGGCCCCCCGTGTCACCTCCCCTGCTCCAGTTTCGGGGTGGTCACACGGTGCTTACTCAGAGGGGATGAGGTAACACCCCTGTCAGCAGTGACGCCATCCTTCCCCGTAAAGCACCCTTCTTATCGCCTTCTCAGTCATGTTTTCCTGGCAGGCAGCCCAGCCAAGGGATATGGTAATCTCCAAACGCTATCAGACAGGGCGATCAGCTGAGGCTGGGATATCTCCCTGCAGTGTTTGTGGTGATAGCATCCATCCGCATGGAATCAAAGAGTCGTTCCGGCTGGAAGACGTCCTTAAGGTCATTGAATCACACAATCCTCTAGGTTGGAAAAGACCTCTCGGATTATCAAACCCAACCATGAACCCAACACTGCTGTGTTTACCACTAAACCATGTCCTCAAGTGCAACAGTTTTCTGAACACTTCCAGGAATGGTGATTCCACCACTTCCCCGCTCCAGTGCTGGACAACTGTTTCAGTGAAGAAATTTTTCATCATATCCAACCTAAACCTCTCCTGGTGCAACTTGAGGCTGTTTCCTCTCCTCCTGCCACTTTGTTCCCTGAGAGCAAAGACCCACCCGGCTTCCCCCTCCTGGCAGGGAGTTGTGCAGAGCCACAAGGTCCCCCCTGAGCCTCCTTTTCTCCAGGCTGAGCCCCTTTCCCAGCTCCCTCGGCCGCTCCTGGGGCTCCAGCCCCTTCCCCAGCTCCATTCCATTCTCTGGATATGCTCCAGCCCCTCAATGTCTTTCTTGTCACTGGGGCCAGCAAGACAAGACAGAGATTCCTGTCTCCCTCATGCTCTCTCCCACACCTCCTGTCATTCCCTTCCTGCTCTTCCCATGGCTCTCTCCTTGCCCAGCAGGCTCTGTCCCATTTTGGTCTCACCACTGCAAATGGGATCATCCTGGTGCTGTCTCCTGGCCCTTCCTGGGTGATACAGAGTGGGTCTCCATGGGGTTCTTCATCTGGAAAGGAATCCTAGGTAGCAAATGTGGGTTATCCTAATGTGCAGCCCAGCGTGGATTTTACAAATCCAGTGTTTTTTCCCCTCTGGATGGCATTCTTGTTTCTCGTGGTAGGTTTCAACATTGCTGACTCATGTAATTTTATTATAAATCTTGTGATATTTCATGCCATCGGTGACGCAAGGGTGGCCGGAGTCATGTGGCTCTGTGACAAGGAGCTTTTATGAGGGGCAAAAATATTGTGCTCCTCACGCTATGAGGGAAGCAGGAAAATATGCCCCCTAAAGGTTTGGAAAGCAGGCACAGAAAGCAAAGAAAAACCAAAACACAGCCTAAATCTGGATGATCATTTTTAAAAATCCCATGATTTTTAACCTGCTGTGATTTTTCCTGGTGATGGTTCACAATTCCTGCTCTCCTGAGAGCAGCTGCTGTGCTGGCTTCCAAGCTGTTCCCTGAAATGTGGAAATCCCCCTTACACAAACAATGGCACTGTTAGTCTTGCTGGTTTTCTGGAAGGACAAAAACATGTTTGTTTTCAGCCATGATCCTCTGAGGGAATTTCCTCCCTGATTTGGAATCTGGGAATTTTTTTTTTTATTCCTCTGAAAGCCATGTTCCCAGTTTCCAAGATCCTTAATAAACTACAATTACCAAGATTAAGAGCATTATGTGGCTGGCATCAGACACAGAAACAGACCCTGAATTGTGATTGCTTTGGTGGAATCTGGCCGGGATAACTGACTGAAATGATCCCTTCTCCTGCACAGAAGGTGAGAGTGTGGAACTGATGTTCTCCTATTTGGGATAACAGGTTGCCTGTGGCAGGAATTTTGTGTCCGTGGAAGCTCAGGCATCTGCCTCAAGCACCGAGTTGTGGAGGAAAGGCAGGGAGGACCTGCTGGCAGCATCAAAAGGTGCTGCTGGGGGGTTTGCAGGTTCATGGAAAGGAGATTCAAGGGCTTTTCCCAATAATGTCTGAGCCTCCAAGGATCCAGCATCTCGTTTATCAAAGGGATAAACACGCTGGACTCCCAGTCTCCACTCAACGTGCTCCAGATGTTGCTGGTGGCCAGCACATCCTGTGTGTCCTCTCCCAGTGCGGCACTGTGCATGGCTCTCAGCAGGAATTTGATAGAGGGATGGATGAAGGGGAGGGAAAGGACTCAGGTCACCACCTGCATGAGTGACAGGGAGGAACACACTGTCCTCATGAGGAGCATGACAGTGTCACTCCTGGACCTGGTGCTGGGTCTGAGGGCATGGAGCCTGTGACTCCTCTGAAATGATCCATCCTGGCTGATATCCTGACATGTGGAGGCAGGAGGAAGAGCTGCTCCATGGGAAGAGCATCTCCACTGGCATCACTGGCAAGTGGTCTTGTAGTTCCTGGAGCTTCCTGCTGCTCTTGCTCCAGCTGCTTACGTGCCCTTGTCTGGAGAAGTATCGGCAACACCAAATCCCACCCAGACCTCGCAGGGATGGCTGAATGCCACCAGCAGGGAACAAACACTGACCCATCCCAGGGAGGCTTTTTGGAGCCAGATGAGCTGCAGCACTCGGAGCTGCCGGTGCCGCCCTTCCTTCCTTTGTGTTTCACTGACTGTGGCCACCCTGCCCCTGTGCCCCGAGCCTGGGTGGCACCTTGAACCCCGTGCCACGAACTCGGGCAGTGCCGTGCGGACACCGAGCAACGCCCAGTCAGCTTTGGGAGAGCACCGGGTGCCTCAGCTGAGGGACTTTTGGCAGATCTGAAGGGAGGTCTGATCCTCCCGGGGGCTGCAGAGGTGGGGAGTGCCACGAAGGCTCCACTCACATCCCTCCCGTGGGAGGAAGAAGCTCCTCTGCCGGGTACGCATAAGATCTTCCCAGCAGGGAAGAGGCAGCTATTGAAGGAGGAAGTCTTTGTAACTGTACTCTGCTGCAAGTAGCTGAGACATCCTCAGTGACCCCAGGATGAGTAAGAAAGGACCTTTTTTTTCTAGAATAAGTTGAAGGATATGTGGGATTTCCTAAAATCCTCCAATTTGTGTGGCCATGTAGCTTTGATTCCAAGCTGCCAGGCACGTTAGCAGCTCAGCACATCCTTTGGAGGACAGAAACTGCTGTTGACCACGGTGGATCTTTCCACCACAGGTACTCAGTGGAGACCTAGGTGATGCCAAAAATTTACCAACACCCATTCTTAATCAGGCACCCATAACAGGCTTTACAAAAACATCCACATCTGCCCTAAAAATTGTTCCGAGGGAAGTCTTCTCCCGTCACATCTGCGGCTTGATGGTGAGATTGCGGCCAGTGCAGGAGGATGAGGAGCCCTCACCCCTTTTCTGGCTGTGTGGGCTGACCCTGAGGTATTCAGCACTGAACTAGATCCTGATGGGCTCAGGAGAGCATCCCACGGATGGATGTGCAGCACCAGCTACACCCTGGTGGGCTCAGGAGAGCATCCTGCAGACAGACACGCTGCTTTTCCCACGGCGGCTTCCCTGCAACGCTCCACCAGCGTGAGAGCTGCGAGGGAGGCAGGACTTAATTAGAGGAATCTGGAGAAAGGCAGATTTTGTCATGTAAATGATTCCTGTCATAGGACACGTTCTAAATTTGGATTCTGAAGCTGGGGCTGAGCAGAACAATCTCTGCAGTAGCGTGGCAGCTGTCAAAGGTAGGGAGAAGCGTTGAATGCCTACAGGAGTGATGGCTGGTGCCTTTTATTTCACTGCGGGGTGCTTTCAACCTCTGAGCGCATCAAGTGATTTCATATTGCTGGACAGGAACGATCCTGTGAGACAGCTTCGATCATCCCCACTCCTTTTAACTAAGGTAGCCAAACCCCCAAGTCCATGTGGGCAATAAAAGGAGTTGTTACAGCAGACATGATTTGATCCTGGATTTCCAAACCCCCAGGCCTGTGCTGGGGCTGTCAGCCAATATCACAGCCTGTTTCTGTTTAATATTTTCTTTCTCCATTGCTCAGCCCCGCACAGCATCACAACGGGAGGCAGCGCTTTCTGCTCGGCTCCACCTGCTAATGGTGCCTCTCACTGTGTTTTTCTTCTGATGCTGCACCACAAGCTACTTATTCCCTTAAAATAACAACTTCTAAATAAATTTAAAAACTCCCTAAGGTAGGTATGGTGGCAACAGATAAGGTTCCTGATAAGGATGCATTTTGAGTGTGGATTCTCTTGTGCCTCATGAGGTTGAGGCTCACCTTGCTTGCAGGCAAAGGTCTTACAAGAGTTCATTTCTCTCTGGATTCCCAGGGGAGCTGCAGTCAGTCCGTAATCTTTCTTTTCCTTGCTGTTCCCCTTTGCTTGCTTTCATTAAACTTCCAAAAATGTTCATAGAATCACAGAAGGGTTTGGGTTGGAAGGGACCTTAAAGACCATCCAGTTCCAGCCCCCTGCCATGGGCAGGGACACCTTCCACTGTCCCAGGCTGCTCAGAGCTCCATCCAACCTGGCCTTGGACACTTCCAGGGATGAGGCAGCCACAGCTTCTCTGGGCAATTTTCATGTCTCCATCTATTAAATTCAGATGAAGACACCCACCAAGTTCAAAAGCTCTGAGAGGTGCTGGAGAGACAGGTATGGAAGTGTGGCTGCAAATGCACGGTGATTGAACACGTCAGCCTCGCTTCCTTGGGAAGCCAAACTAACAGGGAACAGTAAAAATTCTCTTTGGAAAATGGCTGGAACAAATCCTGTTGAATGTATAATGCGGATAATGTTCCAGCGTCTGGGAGAAGTGCTAAGAGAACCAGAGCAGAGAGGTAAGTGCATCATTCATAAGCACCAGCTTCTTTAACAAATGTGGCTCCTTATTATGCTCATGAATTATACATGGAGGAATCACAATTCCTGACGGTGCTCGGCGCTCGCAGGCGCTGGGTTCAACCGTGTGACTCTGCACGGACCAGGCACCGGCGCCGCTCTGGGGCTGATTCCATTTGGGTGGGATCATTCTGGCTAGCCAGAAAGCATGGCTGTTCCTGACTCACTGATTATTTCAACAGTTTCAGCCTCGATGTAAATCTCTCAGCTGTGAATATTCGGTTGTAAATTTGACGTACAGTTTCTATAAGCCGGTAAAATTTGACCTAAACTGGCAAAACTGTTATTGAGCTAAAAGACCCCACCCACTCAAACACAAATCTAGCAAATCTCTTGGAATATGGAAGGGAATAGAGGTAAAACACTATTGGCAGCATTTGCTGAAGGTTCTGAGAGGCAAAATACTGTTGGCAGCATTTGCTGAAGATTCTTCATCAGATTTCAGTTTTGCGACCCATAAAGCATGTCCATATCATATCAAATCAAACAGCCCATCCTAATAAATCATTTTCAGGAGTAAAGCCCCTGAGGAAGAGGTCCAAAAGTCAGACTGCTTGCTATGCCATCACGGACAGCAGTGATCCGCCCTCCTCCTGCCCTCTCCATCTGCAGGGAGCGAGAAGCAGCAATTAGCCAGCCTGAGGGTGTGTTCCCTGCTTGGGCTGAATGACACCCTGAGCCCAGAAAGTTCAGGTGTGACCCTGTTTGGTGGCAAACCTGGCTTGGGTTCAGGCGGCCAGCAGTGAATCGAGCTCTAAGGTCAAGCTGAGTTCACAAAGTGGAAAAACCCAGCGAGCAGCAGCCTGAAATCACGCCCCGAGTGCCCCCATCCAGAGTGGTGGCCCAGCCGTGTGCCAGGCTCAGGACACCAGGTCCTGGGCTCTGGCTCATCTCCTAGTCAAAGACGTGGTCCTGATTTTGGAGACCTGATCCTGAGCTTGGCTCAGCTCCAGGATGGAGGAAATGACTCAAGTGACTCTTTGGCAGCAGTGGCGAAGAGGAAATAATAAAGAAATCCTTGAAAATAAAAATATACCATCATTAGCAAAGGACAGTGAAAATCCATCAGAGTTTTTATGGGGTTTTTTCGCAGTTGAACAACCAAACCCAGAGGGAAGCAGCTTATGGTTCATATTGTTCCTGTACCTGGGGACTGCACATATGGACCAGGACTGGGCTGTGCGAGGAGAACAAACCCAGGGTAAAGGACTCACCTCACCCCAGTGACAGCTTCCACCTCCTGTGTTTGGCACAGGAGACAGCAGATGGACTCAGATTGAAGGACACATAAATGAATATGAGATCTCAGTGACAAAGCCATCTGTCTAGCCAAAGTCACCCACTTTTGTAGTCTGTGAGGCTTGGATCCACCCACTTGTGTTGTGGAGCCAGACTCTGAGTTCAGTAATTCTGCTTATGGTGGAGTGTGGTGCCTGCTTTATGGGGAGATGGATTGTGCCCTAAGGGTTTGTACTTCTCTGCATTTACTGCAAGTGCAGAGCAGGATTTTGTTGTTGTTTTGTCATCTATAGTCAACACATCCCAGGCAGACGCTCAACAGTTCAGCTCTTTCCCCATTAGAGATAACTCATGTTAGTGTCTTGGTATTTAGGGCTTAAGTGATGGACAAGCAAAGAGGAACTTCAGGATACTCTCATGACTTGACCCAGTGGCAAAAGGATTTGTTTTCAGAGGGACCAGTCCTACCTCTTCTCATTCACTGACACCTGACCACATCTTCTCCTAGACTAGGAAAAAATTAGGAAAAATTTCTTCACCAAAAGGGTCATCAAGCACTGGAAAATGCTGCCCAGGGCAATGGTAGAGTCGCCAAACCTGAAGGGATTTAAAAGACGTGTAGATGTGGCACTTGGGATGTGGTTTAGTGGTGGCCTTGGCAGTGCTGGATTAATGGTTGGACTTGATGGTCTTAGAGGTCTTTTCCAACCTCAGTGGTTCTGTGATTCTGTACCCAAAGGGCCCTGTAGGAACACAGTTAAATAAAGCCTTTGATATTTTGGTGCAATGATCTGTTCCAGCTGGAAGAGAGGTGAAGTTCCCTGCTGTGCCAGAAGTTTGCTTTTTGGTTTTGTGTGCTTGGACATGAAGAACTCACTGCTCACCCAGCCATTCATCCCAGTTCAGTGTTTCCTTTGAGATCCTGCGCACTGGGAACTGGCAGGAACATCTTGAAAGCACTTGGAAGCACGGGACTGAAGGGAGTAAACACCTTTTGGGGCATTAGAAACAAGCCAGCCAAGAACTCCCATTGTCTTTGGATTAGGCTGGCTTTGTGCAGGTGTTTGTGTCTGCACTGGCCCCACAAGCCCCCTGTGCACCAAACCCAGAGCCCCTGGTGCAGGGTTGGCTCCCTCCCTTCCTCCCCACCTCTGCTGCTCACCGGGAGCTGCCTGACCAAATGAATGTCTCCGTCTCCAAGAATCCCTAAGTTCTGCTTAATAAATAGTCCAGTGGGTGATAAAACCAACCACTTCTGCTGGTTTGTCCCACTGGATGGAGGGGGCTTTGCATGCCGAGCGATCCTGGGGCTTGGTAGGATTTTGTTTTCACATCGTTATTTTGAAATTTCAGGACCACTTTGCATTTTGCTGCAAGACCTTGTCAGGAGCCACCCCACCATCCATATGGGACAGGACAGGGAACAGGGAGCTGGGTCCAGCCCTGGCAGAGCCTCAGCCTGGGAGAGATTTGCAGAAGCCAACCCGGAGCCTGTGCAGCGTCTCGGTGCTACAGTCAGGAAAGGCGGCAGCGCTGCTTCCAATGTGTTTCCTTTGCTGTCCTCCCACCCTCGCTCCTACGAGCTCCTCATCATCATTTTTACAGCACAGCTGACAATTCCCTCCCATATTTTCTGTCCCTGAGAACTCTCTGTTCAAAGCGCCGGCAAGAACTGCCAGGTATTTAGACCGAGGGCTCACACAGGTTCCCCTTAAGAGCTGTTTCTCCACTATTTACCTGCTTTTTTCTTGTGCAGTCTGCAAAGTATTCGAGGGGGCAAAGGCAGATCTGCCCTCTGGGCTCCTGGGCTTTTCATGGAAAGAGCATCAAAAGCTCCAACCTTTCCAAGCTGTGCTGCAGAGCTTCTTGCGGAGTCATCGCTGTCCTCTGGCAGCGACCGTCTCGTTAAAATACAGGTTCCCATTATCTCAGACTCGGCCAGGAGTGTTACAGGTGCCTTGCTAGTCCTGCACGTGTTTCTTCTGCAAATGCATCACTTTCCTCCAGTCAGGCTGATTTTTCCAACCCTTCCCACAGCCACTCATTGATTCTTTCAAGCAAATTGCAAAGCAAACAAAGAAAGAGAAACAAACCAAACCACAAACCCCAAATACAACACAAAACACAAAATAAACACCCCAAGCCTCATCAACCTGTGCAGTTTAAAGCCGGAGAATATATTAAAAATTTCCATCATGGAAATTTCCTAGCTCAGCATGGAGATTTCCCAGTATATTAGACTCTTCTGTTTTTCAGGGCTGCAAGCAAAGAATGGAAATTTCCAATTACTGCATCAAAGGCTGCTGCTCTCCTGACAGTCTGCTTAGCAGGGGTCATCTGCTCCTGTAGGACATATTAAATAATTTAAGAGAGGGACACGGAGGATTTGCTCAGCTGCACCATTTCCTGCACGAAGCACGAGCATTTCCTCTGTGGCTTGGTGGAAGGGAAGGATCTCGGTAGCTGAGAAGGACCTCAGGGTCAGGATTTTGGGAAATGCGTCTCCCTCATCCTGGCAGACCTGATGTGCAGAGGTGGGACCAGAGGAGTCTGGTCACCTTTGCCTTGACTGGAGCTGTCCAGCCCTTAACCTGTTGCACGGTTGAATTCCCACCACTGGGACGCACAGGCAGAAAAACTTTACCAATAGATCATCATTTTTTATTCCTCTCAGGGCACTGGGAGGAGGGGGGGAGAAGGGAATATGCCAAATCAAGAAGGAATCACACTGCTCCCCCCACTTTGCAGCTGTACCCCACCAGCACAGGCTGCAAAAAAAACTTCACTGGTCACCCCCAGCAGGGAGTCAGAAAGGCAGGGGAACCAGTCCCTGCTTTCTTCTCCCACTCCACCATGGGACCAGCAAAGCCCACGAAGCCCTGGCGTAGTGGTTAGCAGAGGGGGGTGATGGCACCCAGCAGGCAGCGCACTGTGGGGTTTAATCAGTTTGTGCTTGTGCATGGTGTCGGAGCTCCCAGCTGCAGGACCTGTACAAAAGTGCCGAGTAATGCCATTACACGGGGATTTTCCTTAACAAGTCGCGGTGCTGCAACACGAGAAACGCTCGGGATGATGCCATTAACAGTAACCAGCTCATCTCCTTTGGCAAAAGCAGCGGGGAAGGAGGAAAGGGAGGGAGGGAGGAGAAATGAATACATATGAGTCCTAGGAGAATTGAGATTTGAACTCGGTGTCTGATTTTTCACAGGCCGTGTCTTATCTGTCTTTGTAAATCTGGCTCCAGGGCATTTAAGGGAGCTCTTTTGTACTAATGCTTCTTCTGAACTCTGGTAGTTACAGCGTGTTTTTTGTAGGTCCCAGCTCATTACAGAGGTAATCATGTGAGCCGGTTTATTTAAAAGGGAAACTAGATCTGAATGTTCTCCAAACCAAGAACACCTTTTACGAGCATGAGTCTGCAGCAGTAACTGCCTGTACTTCTGCAACCTCTTGCATCCAAGAAATTCAGGACTTTTTATAAAGCAGAGTTGATATTGTTTCCCTTACAGCGACGGGGAAATGGAGAGAAAAAGGGGTTTGTCCCAATGTTTCTTTCTGATTTATGGGCAAAACGTGATTAGAAGCTTGGTCTTGTTGGCTCATATACCTCCTCCACCATCTCACTTTTAAAATCAAGTCAGGTTGATCATAGTCAAGCCCAAGAGCAGGTATTTGTAGCATCTGAGAATCAACTTGGGTCACAGAGTTGAAGAACAAAGTCAAATGAACTTTTCTATGAGTTCATCTTCATAATACATTACAGAAAATACAGCTGTTGTTAAGAGGAATGTCAGTATGAGTCAGGTATAAGACAAGTTTCCCGCAGCCAGCAGAAAAAAGCATCACCAAGCCTTCTCGGAATTGAAGGAGATCATTTCTGACACAAATGGTCTTGCACCAAATGTAAGCCAACTGGTTCAAGCCTCATTATGACAGATAAAATTATATTTATCACTGGGCTGGAGGCTGGTGGCTGTTCACAGCCTCGTGAACATCACCTGCAACAGCATTTGGTAGGAACTAAGAGAGAACAGACTCGAAGAGAGACACAGCAGCTGGTGGCACAGTAGGTTTCCCAAAGCTGTAGAGAAAAATGGGGTAAAACATTGAGATGGAGCCCCCTGGGTGGAAAAGGCAAGGTTGAGAGGAAGAGGGTTTTTTGGGATGTCCAAAAAACTCAAGTGTTCAGCGTGGTGCTCGTCTTGGGTGAACAGCAAGATGAAAGCAGCAAGAAGAAATAAAAAGCAGAATATAATCAGCAAAAAGCAGGGGAAAGAGAGGATATAGACAGTGAATAGAAAGTGTCATGCAGCAATTAATTAGGGGAACTGTAACTGTGAGAGTCAGCACGGGAATGGTTGGGCTGAGGGGCACAAGGAAGATAAGGAGAAGTACTTAAGGCAAATGAGGAGCAAAGGGAGTGCTTGTAATGGAGATGTTGAATCACTGCCGAAAGGGAAGAGGGCTACCAAGCCTCAGTGCCTGATGCAGCTGCCTGCTTTGCCTTTCTAAGCAGCTGATGGAGAGAGACACCTCTCCTGGAGAGTGATTCAGTCGCTCCAGAGATGGGTGGGATGAGTTGCTTTCTAAAACTGCCTCCCTCCATTGACTAGAGAGGGGGAGGCCAGACTCGGCTCACACCGAACACCTGACGTTTTGGCAGCTAAAATTAGGTGAGACGAGTCTCATCTGTTGGTAGAACCAAGGAGGATATTGGATATCTACTACAGACAAATATTTTTAGATTAGCCATGGAGGAAATTTGCACCAAGTGGTCCTCAAGAGCTGCCTCCATAGGCCTCTGGATTGCTCGTGTTAATATTTCTGCAAGCCTTGGAATATGGAGGAGCTCCTGAAGGCCAGGAGAAGGATAATCATAGAATCATGAAATCCTAGAATGGTTTGGGTGGGAAGGGACCTTAAAGATCATCTATTCCAACTCCTCTGCCATGGGCAGAGACACCTTCCACTGGACCAGGTTGCTCCAAGCCCTATCCAGTGCTGATGGATGATAAGGCAAGCAAGACAGTGCAAGTAATTATAGGCATGACAACAGTCCCATGCAAAACAGTGGACATACAATTTAATCCATATGGTATCAAATGACAAGAATATAATCAGCATCAAACAAGTCGGCTTTGATAAAAACCCAGCATTTTCAAATGAGTTTGGCTTGTTGTTCTTGAGTGAAATTACAGATTTGTTTGATAGAGGCGATGATGACAGCACAGAATGCACAGACCTTTGTCCTTGCACCCCATACTCACTTGTTGGGGATATATTTTCATTAAAAAACTGGCACTGAAAATTATCACAAATTATTATTTGCAAAATGGATTAAAACGTGGCTGCCTGGCAGACCTCGAATTCCAGCTTTGGCTGGGAATTAGCACCAAATGCAATTTGGAAGGTGAGGTGTCACAGGGATGAGGAGTCTGGTGGTACATACAAAGTCACTGCTGCTGATGCGCCTCTTTCTGATCACACATGGTGGGATGAATACTCTGACTTGGGCTCCCCAAGCAAACTGTGCTCATTCAAATACTTGCTAATGGCAAATTCTCCACCCAGGGAGAAGGATGGCTGGTCATCCCTGTCTGCTGAAGGATTATACTCTGACAGATTACTGTGGGAATCATTCAGGAGACAAGAAATTCAATATGGTCTCCCAGTGTGAGACTGGTTGAAATGGTTGATGAAAACCTTCTGTGAGAAGCAGATCCTCCTTTCTGTGCATGGTGGGGAGCTCTGTCCTGCTCCTGATTGTGAGAGGGCATTGGAAAAGGGGTAAAAGGATCAGGAGATAAATATCACCTCCAGAGTAAGGAACGGAGCTGTGGAAGGGTCTGGAGCACCAGGAGCAGCTGAGGGAGCTGGCAGGGCTCAACCTGGAGAAAAGGAAGCTCAGGGGAAACCTTCTGGCTCTGTAAAACTCCCTGACAGGAGGAGGCAGCCAGGTGGGGGTCAGGCTCTCTTCCCGGAGAACCAGCAAGAGGATGAGAGGAAACAACCGGAAGTTGTACCAGAGGATGTTTAGACAGGATATTAGGGAAAATTTCTTCACTGAAAATGTTGTCAAGCACTGGCATAGGCTTCCCAGGAATGTGGTGGAATCTCCACCCCTGGAAGTGTTCAAAAGGCGTGTGGATGTATTAGCTGGGGACGTGGTTCAGTGGGAAATTTGGCAGTGCTGGGTTAATGGTTGTATTTGATGATCTTAGAGGGCTTTTCCAGCTGTAATGATTCCATGATTCTGTGATCAGTGCCTTGGGGGCTGGAGGCAAACCTTTGAAGGGAGTGGTCAGGAAGCTCTGGCTTTTAGCCAGTGATAAGCTGGGCAGGAGTTTGCCCTTCCACAGGATGTGGGACAGTAGCATCTCATGGGCTCATTAAACATCAAACAGTCACAGCAAGATCCAATGACTCTAAGTGGAAGCCAGACAAGCTCAAAGAAGAGAAGAGCTTCAAGACCACAGCAGGAAACCTGATCTGCTACTGGAATGAGTGGTGAAGTGAGTGGTGGCTCCTTCCCTGTGTGATGCTTTTCTGGCTGGAGCATGTCCAGGGACCCCCATGCTGGGCAAACCAGGGAAATGCATCAGCTCATCACCTCAGAAAGGCCCAACCAGATGATCTCACACACCACTCATGACTCCGATTTGAACTCCCCACGTCTCCCCGGGCCGGGGCACTCGCCAAGCCCACCTCCCCTCGAAGGGGAGCTCTGCGTCAGAAGAAGGAGCCGTGCAGAGCCAGCAGTGCCTCCTCTGAGCCAACTGTGCACCACTCACTGTTGGGACTTGCTCCAGGACTTCGGGCTTTTTATCACGTCCCTGCTGTCGGTCACACGGCGGTGACAAGGCCCTGACTCACGAGGGGATGTGCCGTGTGTGCATGACTCCATCTGCCTCCCTGACCCACTGCTTGTGTACCTAATGACTGCTTGCTGATTTCAGGGTTTGGACGTTTTCCTTGCACCAGCTCCGATGACTTCAGCCGCAATATTTCCCTGAATGCCAACGGCTGCTTTTGCTGCAGACACTTCAACACCGGCAGCTGTTTGGCAGCCTTTTGTGCTGCTGCAGTTGGGATGGAGGACAACGACTACACCGGCAGTGAATTTTGGGGTTTGCAGCCTGTGGCCGGGGTGGTGACACTCCGGTGGTGCTGCTGGCACTGGTCTCGTTGCCAGCCAGATGATTCCCCGTGACTGCTCAGCTCAGCAGGGATGAGCCGTGCCACCCACGGCCTGAGCACAGGCTGGGGAGGGAGGATGTTCTACACAGGGCTCTGCTCAAAAATCACCTTCTCTCCCAGGAGTCTCCCACCACATGGAGAACCAGACAACTAGAAGATGTTAGCTTCACCAGGTGCATCTTAAAAAGTGGGATTTGGCCTCCTCACAGTCTGGGAAGGAGACTTGCAAGGAAGAAGCAGGTACTCCGGGAAATGCTGTGTGTGAACTAGCAGGTCATGCTCCTTGCCTGTGTGAGGGGGATCTCATGGAGCAGAGGAAGGAGATGGCATGAGGTGCCCTGGCCATGTGGAGGAAACACCCTCCATTCTATGTCCAACCTGTTGGGTGAGAGCAAATCTGTGCTCTCATCCCCGCGCACGTGCCTCAGTTTCCCTGTATATAAAACCCAATTCCATAACCTGAGCAATACAATGATCCCCAGCTGCATCCTACATATGAGGTGGGAAAGAAATGTCCTGGCCATGGACTGCAGAAGGTCTTGTTCTTCCAAATCTTCTTCTTGGCCAAACCTGCTAATTTTCTTTAAAAATTCTGCCCTGTGAGGGTGCTGAAGCCCTGGCAGAGGTTGCCCAGAGAAGCTGTGGATGCCCCATTCCTGGAAGTGTTCAAGGTCAGGTTGGACAGGGCTTGGAGCAACCTGGGATAGTGGAAGGTGTCCCTGCCCATGTCAGGGGGTGGCACTGCATAAGATCTAAGGTCTCTTCCAACCCAAACTGTCCTGTGATTTCTTCAGGCATCCTTTGGATACATGGCCACCCAGGTGGAATTTTTCCACAATGAAGGGAAGGGGATTTTCCTCCTGCCCCATTCAGACAGGCTGTGTGTTGTCTCATTGGAGGCACCACCCAGCGCTGTGGAGGGTGCACCAATTTAATCCCATAATTAACCCCTGCAAATAATGCAAAGATCGCTGAATAATTGAGTCGAACCTTTCACACTCAAAGGACAATGTTTTATGGACTGTAACACATTTTCCAGATGGGCCCTACTGCTCTCCTCATACCACTCTGGACTTCCAGGGACTAATATAATAAATATGATATAATATAGGATGCCTTTGTGCCAGCCAGTTATACTTTGAAAACAGAGTTAGAGATGTGCCACATGAGATTGCAAAAATTACTCCAGTAGCCCAAAAGATGCATTGCCAGGGCTTTTTTCATGGGATGCCCAAGCAATGATGCAATCTGATGCTTCTTGCAGCTTCACTATATCATGCAGAGACAGCAAGAGAAGCGTGCAGAAAGTATCCAAAAGTCCTGGGCTGAAATCCCAGAAAATCTGGTGGCAGGATTTCCATCCATTTCAGTAGAGCCAGGACATTCTCCCCTGAGAATCTCTGCTGGCTCTGCTTGGCTGTGTGTCCATCTCCAACTTTTTTTTTGCTGTTACCAATACAAAGGACACAGGAGCCCATTTTACTCATGGGGCTGTTGGGCAATTTAACTCACCCAGTTTTGCATGGTGGGTGGGAATTACCTTTTGGAAGGGTCAAAATGACCTCATTATTGTCTTTATTGCCTGAATTTCTGCCTGTGCTGAAGGGTAGGAGCAGATTCATGCTCCCAGTCTGTGCTGTGCCTTCAGATGTGAAGTTTGTTCACGGAGTTCTGATCCCTCTCCCCATCTTTTTGTTTCACCTCTCATTACAGGCTTTGAACTGTGGCCAGTTAATACCAATAATGGGATCAAAGATGTGTTTTCCTGGTGTTTCCTCTTTCCTGCCTGGGGCACAGGAGAAGTCCAGCCCGGTGGGATGGCTGGGCTGGAAGCTGGACCAACATTATGCCATTGTGACATAGGAATCCATCTGTCCATCCATCCACCCCTCTGGAAAACTCACAGATTCTGCTGCTCTACATTTTCTGGTCCAAAAGTAAAGTACAAACTCCACATATATATATATTTTTAGACATTTTCACCATGCAAGTCCCTACTGCTCTATGTTCCTCCTGGACCTTGGGTTTATATTCTTTAAAAAAGGCAACAAAACCAGAGCTCAGACTGTGCTGGGGTGGGCAGGGGGGTTCCTCAGGGAAAGCTTCACAGATCTTCCCTGGCAATGGGCTGAGATAGGCTTAGATGGAAAGAACCATTTCCAGATGATTCAGTTCCCCAGTGAAACTCGTGGTGGTTGAAAATCCCTTCAAGTCGCAGAATCATAGAATCATAAGGTTGGAAAAGACCTCAGGATCATTGAGTCCAACCTTTGACTGAAAGGATCAAAGCATGGTGGGTTGTACTGCCCCTTCTCATTGGATTAGCGAGGGTGAGCCGGTTCCTGGTCAGCGTGTCGTGCCCATGTTTTCCTGAAAAGGCAGGAGCTATTTGTGTTTAAAGACTGAAATTTCTTTTCCTAAGCAAAACAGAACTCCTGACACAGCCTCCCTGTGATCCTGAGACAACGGGAGAGGGCTTGAAGTTCAAAGAGGCAGAAGTGGGGGAGACACTTTTGCCACTGGATGTGTCATGGGGGGGGTCAAAGCCAAGAAGAAGGTGACATCACAGGTGCAGCACCCTGCAGATACAAGTCATGGGTAGGAGGGGAAACCGAGGGATGAGTCAGAGCCAGCTGCTGGGAAGGAGACAACACTGGTGTGCTTTGTTCTGGGTCTACATCCCCTTTGCTGTCTCAGGCAGAGGATTGCCTTACTTGGGTTTATAGCTCAGTGTAATCACCCAGTGAGGTCCTGGAATAGTGCCTCTGGGGGATGGACTCGAGTACTTGGAGCAGGAGGCTGCCATCCAGCCCTGCTGGGATCTGTCCCAGTCTTACCTCTGGTACCCTGTGTATCCTCCAGGGTCCCACATCCAATCCTCTGAGAGCTTCAGCATCCCAAGTGAAACATGGGTGGTCTTCTCCATTCTCGCACTGAGAGCCCAGAAGACTCACTGGGATCTGCACGAACCCAATGAACCAAAGGGAACCCCGGAGAGCTCACCAGCAGACCCTCTGCAGCTATTTCCTGGAGAATATTTTCAAGGCTTCCTTACTTCCCACATGCCAGGCAAGCCCTGGACTGGGAAGCGCTCAGGTAAGATGCTGCAGCTCTGCCCATCAGCTTTTTCATGGGGTGATTCAGATCCCTTGTGTGGCTTTATCCCGACCGCTCCGTCCTTGTGCAGCGCAGAGGCAAACGCTGCCAGGAGATCGTGAGTTTGAATATTCCTGACTAGCAGGAAGCCAAGGTTTGAGTTGTTCAGCACTCAGGAGTGTTAGAGGAGCCCTAAATGGCCGAATTGTTACTTGTGCTGAAAGAAGCAGGCATGGTGTTTCCAATTATTCTTCATTTCAGACAACAGCGAGCTGTTTTGGTTTATTGGAGCAGTAGCTGGGTAGAGGAACAATATTGAGTAAACGGTGCTGAAAAAGGCTCAGTGTGAGGCAACAAATTTTTCTGACATAGACCCAACCCTACTTTGGAATATTGCTGGCAAGTCAATAATAGGTATGGCAGAAATCAATTGGGAATAATGTTGCAAATGAGGCAGGGAGCACAAAAAGTTCTTTCAGCGCCGTAAATAAATCCCTGTTTGTTCAAACAAGTAGCATTTATGACATGATATGGAGCTTCCAAAAGCAGAGATTTGGGCAAACAGGGGAAGACGTTGAGTTTATTAAGCAGACAAGAAATAAGCTTTCTTCTTTTCCTCCACACAGCGTAGAGATGAAATACTAGAAACAAAATGCAAGCAAAGGGTTCTGGAGCTAAAACATCTTACAGAGAGATGCAGCTGGGGGGAGGCAGTCTCCTGCTAGAGACGATGCTCTCTTGGGCATAAAATTATTTTTAGGTTACAAACCTACGTTACGATCCTATAGAATTTAGCAGGAAATTATACCTTTCTGTTGAGCTCTTAGCTGATATTAAATCAGTGCAATAGAATTTTAGAGGTTATTAAAAACTTTGTAAAAATTAAATTATTCTCTGTTTAACTCTACAGATTTTTAAAATAACTTCCATAAAACTGAGTTACATTTCTATTGACTCCCACTGCTTTCTTGCCTTACCCAGTTCTACGAGAATTTTTCCCCATAAAGCTGTATTATGTAACATTAAAATTGCAGTTGATTTTCATTTGCAAGTGGACTGTCTTTCAGCTATTTTAGTATTTATTAAAATGTACTACTCGATAGTACTAAAAAAACGGTAGCACGGCAGAAAAATTGCATAAAATATTCACAGATACATATGGAAAGAAAAGTGATGTTAAAATCACTTAAAATATATTGAAATTGGGGGCTTTAAACCTTGGAAGGTCTGGTATCATCTGGATATTGAAAAGACTAAGGAAGAATCAAATTGCAAACAAGAAAGGGCATTAGAAAAAATAGGATTTTTTTAATGTATGAGACAGAGTAAGGAAACCTGGAAGGAAACTGGCAATCTTTCAGTCCATCAGAGAGTAAAAGGGGCAATTAGGATGTTGCAGAGAAGAGAAATGATTTCTTTGTGTCTGTTTCCAATCCAGAGGTTGTCAGTGAAATACTTGTTCTGTGCTTGCTCATTGCATGTAATAAATCTGGGAATATTGTCAAAAATTAGGCTAAACCCGTACTTAAACATTTTGCTGGAATAACTGCGTCAGCAGAAGCCCATGTGCTTTTTATATTATAGCAGCAAAAAGTCAGCATAATGCAAAAGACAGCTTATTCTGCTGGAGGGAGCTTGTTTACCCAAAATTAACGAAAGCTGAAGTGTCAACAGACGATAAGTGTGTGTAATATCCCCATTGAGGCTTCACAGCCCAATGACTTCCAGGATGGGTCAGGAAAGATCTGCAGGGTTGAGTGGCTCCTTCCCCATGGAAGTGTTCAAAGCCAGGTTGGACGGGGCTTGGAACAACCTGGGATAGTGGAAGGTGTCCCTGCCCAGGGCAAGGGGTGGAATGGGATGATCTCGAAGGTCCCTTCCCACCCAAACCATTCTGATATTCTGTGATTGGTGGCTTAAAGAGCAAGGAGCCAGCCCGGGAGTCACAGGAAGAGCCAGGCAGGAGAGCATGGGTAGGGTCCCATGGGTGCTATCTCAGGGGGCTTCCTTCAGTAGCCCTGGTCCTCTTGTTCTGGGGCTTGTGGTATGGACCTGGTGCTCTCCTGGAGGCTTGGGTGTCCTTTGCACAGAGGACAGGCTGGTGCACGTTGGTCTTTCTTGGATACAGATTTGGGACATGGCCATAGAATCACAGAATCAGTGAGGCTGGAAAACGCCTTTAAGGTCATCCAGTCCAACCATTAACCCAACACTGCCAAGGCCATCACTAATCCATGTCCCCAAGTGCCACATCTGCACGTCTTTTAAATCTCTTCAGGGATGGTGACTTCACCAGTCCCCTGGACAGCCTGTTCCAATGCTTGACCATCCTTTCCATGAACAAATTTTTCCTAATATCCAATCTGAATCTCCCCTGGCACAGCCTGAGGCCGTTCCTTCTCATCCTGTCCCTGTTCCCTGGGAGCAGAGCCCGATTGCTGCCTGCCCCCTCCTGTCAGGGAGTTGTGCAGAGCCAGAAGGTCCCCCCTGAGCCTCTTTTCTCCAGGCTGAGCCCCCCACCCAGTTCTCTCAGCCGCTCCTGGTGCTCCAGACCCTTCCCCAGCTCTGTTGCCCAGCTCTGGACATGAAAAGAAGACCCAGGAACCAGGGAGCTGTTTTCTCAGTATGGGCACTGCTAATGTCCATTTTAGGCACCAGAGCATCCCAGGCTCAGCCTCATTCTATACACTGGATGGAAGGAGACAGGGATCAGGTCAGAACATACACCTGTAATGCCTATTCCTGGTCCTTAGAGGACATTTTTGGAGGTTCTCATGCAAACCACATCAAAAATCCCCAAGAAAGAGCAGGCAAGTGCCCAGGGCTGTGTCCCAGCCATGGTTTCTATGTGCTGGCTGTGCTGCCAAGTGCTCTACTTTGGTACAACCCCAACTACTGAGTATTTCCTAGCACCTCTCTCTGAGGTGTTTATCTAGAGAAATCATATGAGGGCAGAAAAAGAGATGCTGGGAAAATAGGATGAACTGAAGAGCAAGAGGTTTTTAGGACTATTTCAGGCACTTCCACATATTTTGGGGAAAACTGGCTATGAAGTATGAAGCCATTAGGAAATAGACGTGTTAATTGCTTTAAAAGCCTGTGACAAGCCAAAGGCCTGGAGCACACCTGGGCAGTGGTGTACTCTGCTATGGAAGAGCAGAGGAGTAACAGCCACACTGGCTGTGTTCTCTGGCCCTGAGTCCAACTGGCAGCACCTGGCCACCAGGATAAACTCTTTAACCCTCCAAAACAGGGACCTTATAGTCCAACCACCCATCAGGAGAACTCAGACTCGTGCGCCAACATGATCTGGGAGAGCATTCATCAGCCTTGGCCAAAACTAGACCAGGGACCACACAAAAAATTTAACCATGGGGGCAATGCTTGCCCCTGTGCCCTGATCCCACTGGTGTACACTTCACTGTGATCAGACCAAGATCCAAGCAGTCCAACAGATGACCTCCTGCGATGCCCCCACCTCCACGGGGCTGTTTGCAATAAGCAAGTCTCCACCCAGGAGGAATTTGTGACTGTGGGATCTGTCTCATGTCCTGCAGCATTGCGCAAAAACAGGAAAGCCGTGCAGTCACCGTGGCTAAAAGTAAATTCATGATTAGCTAATATGTTTTGCTCTAATAGTAACGCAGTGATGTCTGGTGCTAGCTCAATAGCCAAAAATGACTGGTGATAGTTACACCCTGTGCTTTGCACAGAACAATAAATAAATGATCCAACAAAAATGCCTTGCTCGGCTTGTCCCATTTCCTTGCTAAGGTGCAGGCAGGAGTGCCAATCCCAAGTTCTTAGAGCCAGGAGTTGTCATGTTTTAGGCTAAGACTTCCAGCATCCTCCATTTATCACTGTCCTTGGTGGTTTTCAAAAATTTCAGCTATGAAGCAACTATCCCAAGTGAATGTGACACAAATAGTTGTGCTGGTAAAGGCTCAGCTTGTGCCCTACACGGTCACTGTCTGCAGCCAAAGAGTTCCAGATGTGCAGGGGAGACTTCTCCCAGGTGCATCAAAGGCCACAGCACGTGTTGGGGACAGCTTGTGTCTCCCAGCACTGCTGTTGAGTGCCCTGGTGAGGGTAGAGAGGTGGCCTTGAATTCCCTCAAGGAGCACCTTGTCTGTCCACCAAGAACAGCGTGATGGGATCCCACCTCTCTACAGAAAGTAGAGTCTATAACAGGTTGGGGCTGCCCCATACCTGGAAGTGTTCAAGGACAGGTTGGATAGGGTTTGGAGAAATCTGGGACAGTAGAAGGTGTCCCTGCCCACGGCAGGGGTTGGAACTGGGTGATCTTTAAAGTTCCTTCCAATCCAAACCATTCTGTAAAAGAAAAGAGGAGCAAGGACCCGCTAAACCTTTTCCCCTTTGGTTTCCAGCTACAGAGCAATTCCCAAAGGAGCCATGCAGGATCTGGCCCAGCATGAATTATGTGGCTTTTGGCTAGCCCTTTTCACCTGTGGCTCTCAAAGCATTCGGCAAGGCCTCCCCGCACTTTCCTGTAATGGCAATAATCTCAGCAATGCACACAGTGATTCAGAGGTTTTATCGTTACATACCTTTGTGCAAAGGACGTGGCACAAACCCGCCTATCTGCAACTCAAAATAATTTCCCCTCGTTAAGGTTGCAGTCATGAGCTAATTGCAGGAAAGAAAATGCAGAAGACTCCAGACGCAATCCTAAGAAATTGTTGCTGTCATTCATCCAGCTGGTCAAAATGTGACGATCAGTATCAGTTACTCAGCAACTGACCTGGCACTGGGCTCCTCTGATTTAAGGTCCCGTAGACTCATTTGAACTTGCAGGCAGAAATAAGTTCTTCTAAGGACAGATAGTCTCCTCTTGGAAACCTAGTACTTCTTGTGAATCCTGGAATTTCTTTGAATTGGAAGGGTGGAGTTTTTTCCACAGGGGAGCTGACTGCTTGAGAATCAGACTTCTGAAGAAAAATTTAATTTGGCGATAATTTAAGATTTAGCTAATGCACAGGACGATCTTTTGGCAACAGTGTGATGCAAGCTTGACGTTTTCAGGTTATAAACCTCAAGCAAATAAAAAGAGAGAGAAGGATGGCTTCGGAAAAGTTCCATTGGGCTGTAAGTCAGAGGCTGTTCCACAACATTTTATCTCTGAAATGTCATGCTGTACTGGCCTCAAAGCAAGAAGAACAGACGGTTCATCTAATACAATTATTTTAGGATCCTTTCATCATAAACAGTGTGCATGCCAAAATGAAAGCGTATCATGGGAAAGCATTTCTCATTGAAGCCTGAATCTCCTCCCTAATGTTTATTCTATGTCATGGAGAACACTAGGGGCCAAATACACTCTGGGTTAAAAACACTGGCATCAGCTCTTGCAACACAAATCTGGCAGGGATTCAGGATGTGACAGCTGAAGGAGGCTGCAGCCTCCCTTGTACCAGCAAACCAGTTGGTGCCCAGTGCTGGCAAGTGAGGAAGGGGGAGGATGAAGAGAAATCTGGAGCATGCCATGGAGGTTTTCTCCCTTCTGGAGCTGCTGGCTGGCACCCTGGATCCCTGCCATGGTGTCCCAAGACCCTGCAAGGTGCAGAGTAAGTGGGTAGCAGCAATATCCTCCTCGTGTCTTGATATAAATCCCTGCATGGTGGCGAATGTACCTCCTTGCAACAGCTCTTTGAATGCCATCCTGGGTGGAAAATCAGTCTCTTCTTCATCTTCAAGAACATCCTGAAGTCTTTCTCCTGGGGGGAAAAAAAAAGCTTTCATTGCTGTTAGTTGAATTGGGGTTGCTGTAAAATTTTCTCAGCATGTTCCCATTTAGTGGATTATTCGGGCTGTTTCATTGTTCCCACACTCTTGGCCATTGTATTTCTTCTTACCAACACGATCCATACATTTAACAACAGTGACGCTGCATTTTGTTGTATTTAAATTCACCTTATTTCCTTGGCTTTCTCCTACCACGGGTCTGGAACTTCCACGTCATCTTCAAGTTTATCAGTGATGATTATTATCATTTCCTCTGGGTCAATCCCAAAGACACTGAACAACCCAGGGTCCAAAATAAATAAATGGAAGACTTCAATATCTCTAGTCTAATTGAATTTCAAATTGCATTATAAGATCTCTTGCTGAAATAGTTTTTAATCCATTTAGTATCCCAGATTAGGTTTTGTACCGTTTTCCTTTAATTGGGACTGTGTTCAGGAACTGTTCAATAACTTGCAGAAATCTAAGTAATTTATAACGGGCTTATCTTTATTAACCAAACTTACATTCTCATTAAAAAAACATTCATTTGTTTGACGTGACAGACTTTCCATAATACTGCTCAGGCATATCAATCAGGTTAGCATCCTTTAATTCATTACTAATCACAGCCCATATCAGATTTTCTTTGATACTGTTTGGGATCAGGTTTAAACCAATGAATTTGTAATTACCTGGGATTTTCCTATTATACAGTCTTTGGATTCTACACAGAGTATCCTTACAAATTTATGCAAAACAGAACCAACACGCTTGGGCAGCTTTGTAATTTTGTTGGCACTCAGCTGGAATGAGCAGGACAGCAATAGGACTGCCCCAGACCCACCCATACAGGATTTCAGCCTCACAGAGATTTGGGGAGGGAAAGACCTTCAGAGATCTCCAGGCTCCTCTCACACACCCTTCCATCAGATTTCCCAGAGCCTTTCCCAGCGAAGTTTTGCAAGGATGGAGATCCCAAAAGCTCTCTGGACTGGTGTTCCAGTAGTTAACTACTTTAGTTGTACTTTTTTCCCTCCTACTATCTAGTTTTAACATCATTTGCTGCAACTTGGGTTGATTTTCTCTCGTCCCATCACTGTGCACCTTCAAGAAAAATCTGGTGTTGTCTTTTCACTAATCTCCTATAGGTAGTTAATGACAGCAATAAGCCTTGTTATCTCAATAATCTCTGCTCTTCTGGGTCTCACCAAGCGTTCTCTGTGGGCTCCAGTGTGGAGAAATGTCCAGCTTCACCAGTAGCTCCACTGATGGGGAACAGACTGCTCAGATACTGAGAGCTGCTTATTTAATGCTCTCTGCCAAAATATAAGTGGGCAGATATATTCACCCAGCTTAAATGCTACCTCAGTCCTTGGACCTGCTCAGTGGAGAGTGCCCACGAGCCCGGAGAGCCCAAGGAAAGCCTTGAGCAAGAGTCATCTGTGTGCAGTTAATGAGAAAGAAGAGGCAGGTGGATGTACATGGAACTGCAGGTCTCTGTGACCTTGCAGGTTTTTGTTCTTCCTTGTTTAGAGATGTAATCATTTTATGAGGAACAGTGACCCAGAGAGCTGGGGACTTAATTTAATACATCTCATATAGGCCTGGGTTTGTTGTCTGATTTATTAAAAGATAGCAGCACAATTTTTGGTGGAAAAAAAAAAGCCACCTGTGTGCTGGACACTATAAATCTGAAAGAGTAAAGGGATGTTTCAGTGCATGGTACACTTGGACCCCTTAATTGCCTTTTCTAAAAGCCTACTTGCTCTCACACCGAGCTGGAGAGGGGAGCCTCAGCAGGCAGGTGATCTCTGTAGTGCTTACAGGAGCATCATCTTAATCCACCACCCTAAAAAGGGTTTTAATGAAGCCTCCTACCTCTAAATCCAGGCCCTGGGAAGAAGACAGAAAGAGATGAGGGGGTGGGAAATGTTCTCTTCCATCCTTCTAGATGGAGAAAAAAGACAGGGCAAGGACTGGCATATTGCAGAGATGAGCATGGGTTCAAGAGACAAACTCATTATTAATTAGATCTGTGATAATAGAGTAAAATTAATAATGGTTTCCTATCTGGCAAATGAGCCAAGGGTGCTCTGCAAAGAGGGGCTGTACAAAAACTGCCTTGCAAGCCCAGCAGGAGGGTGTGAAACTGTGTCTGGAGGGAACAGAAGTGCAAATGATGGAGCAAAGTTCCTGTGGGACGGGGACATTGGAGCTTTCTGGGATTGGATTGACTAGTGGGGAGGAGGATGCTGAGAACAAGAAGGTGGAGATTAATTAAATTGAAAGTGAAAACAAAATGATGGAGCATCTTGCTCCAAGGAAAGGAAGGAGTTAGGGAGGCAGAAAAAGGAGGATGGACATCACGATGTACAAAGATGGGAAACAAGACCAGGAAAATTATGTCTTTAAAGGAATAGCGTGACTATGAAGGACTAAAATGAGAAAGACCAGGGGCAAAATGAGTTTCAATTAGGAAGGGATATAGAGGGCGATAAAAGGATGCTCTGCAAAGGTATTGAAATAAGAGAAGGCAATGGAAATTATACATAACTGAATTAATGGAAAATGAGAGAACAGAAATAACAACAGAGAAAAGACTGGACCATTCATTAGTTTTTATGCTTTAGCCATGGAGGGAAATAGAAGATAAAAAAAAAATTATGAACTGGTATTTATCAGGACCACACTTACTGCAGAGGGCAAGACAATCCAAACTAGCAAATAAACACAGTTTAAATCATTCAGAGAAGTTAGACAAATTCAAGTCAGCAGGACTGGATGAAGTTCCCCTAGAGCACTTCAGGCACTGGCCAGAGCAATCTGACTCATTAGTAATTATCCGGGAGAGCTCATGGAGAAGGGAGGAAACCCCTGAGGAGGGGAGAAGGGCAAACACAGTGTCTGTCTTTAAAGAAGGGGAAGAACAACTTAGGGAATTACACAGCAGCCAGTTCAGCATGTAATGCAAAAACTATAATACAATAAACTGTGCAATGATCTCTTTATGAGCATTTGACTGACAATAGAAAAACATACAGTCAGTCAGACTGGATTTGTCATAGAGGAGTGATGTTAAAACCATCCAGTTTCCATCTTTGAACCCAACAACCATGTTGTAGAATAAGGAAGAGGGAGCATATGTCATGTATTTTGAAATAAGCAGGATTTTTAACACCATTTCACATGACATTTCCATAAGCTGACCAGGAACTATGATCTCTGTGAAATCATCTTAAGACATACTTGACAGAAGAAAAAATGTATTCACATAAGAATTACTTATGTGATAATCCTTTCCTTTGGATTTAGAGGGTTTTCCAAAAGGGCTCCCCTCAGGGTTTGCTCCTGGACCTGATTCTAATATTTTCATTAGTTATTTGGATGACAAAATAAAAACTATATAAATACTCCAGAGGATGTGTTCCAAAATGTGGCCTGGGAAATCAGAGTAACAGTATAAAATCAACCAGATTTGGTTCAGTAAGGTCATAAGAAACAAAATATATCAATGCAAAGTGGCAAAACACTGGTCAAGCAGGAGTTCAATGGAAAAAGAGCTGTGAAAGAGGCACTGGAGAGGACACAGCTGTTGCAAAATAAGGCAAATCTTATTCTGGGGCATATGAGCAATAGTGAAACATCAGAAGCAATGATTCCACTCTAATGAGGGCTCAGTTGAAATACCGGGTGTGGGTTTGGATGCTGTGCTAGGAGAAGGCAGAAGAATGTCATAGACAAATCGTAGAGGGGATGGAGGAAAGCAATGAGAATTATGAGTGGTTAAAAAAATTTGAAAGATTTTCTTTGTTTCTTCCAGAAGGGAAAAAACGTGTGAGAAGATGAAAACTGCCTTTTAAGGCAGAGGAGACTTATAAAAAGGATATTGACAAGTGTTCAGGGTCCCACAGAAATAAACTGGCAAAGATTGTTGTTACTGGATATCTGGGAAAGAAGGAAACCGCACAAATTAAACCCAAAAGCTTTCTAACTCAAAGAAAATTTCTTTGAAGTAAATTTTCTAAATTAATTTGTAAGTATTCCTCTCTGGAAGCTGATTAGCTTCTCTCAGGGATGTTTGCACCCTGCTCAGGGCACTGAGGAGGATTCGCAGTCTTTCTCCATTTCCCCTATTCCATGACTGCCTCCTCAAGGTGTGCCAATGCTTCCATCTTCCCCATGGCTGACCAGAGTGTGAAATATCGATGCAAATCCTGTGTTTGCACTTTAGCAGAGCTTCAAACACTCTGTTGGTGTTAATTAATTATCCAACAACAGCAGGAAGCCAGTGATACCAAACGAAGCACAAAGCTTCCCTGACCAATAACACAAGCAATCCTTCCTCCTGTGCATTGCAGAGCTCCACCAATTCTCTTCCCTAATACACCACAAGCAGAATGAAGAGCCTTCTTTTCTGCAGACCTCCCACAGACAGCGTGTGGCTGCTAGGGATGAACGTGGTGCTGAGGTCCTCACTCCCGAGGGCTCCAAAAATTAGGGAACGTGCTGGAGGGCAAAGCAGCCGTGCAAAAACACATATTGCACGCCAGGGAAACAGTGTGTTCCTCACTTTTCCCTAAAAAGGAACATCTAATTTGTGAATAAAGGAATGATACACGGATAAAGTTTGCCAGAAGTGTTGTTCAAGAGGAGCAGGTGGTGAGGAAAAAGGAGGAGGACGTTTGCAGGCTATATTCCTATCTGGAAGGAATATACTTTCTCTGAACTCTAGGAAGATTATGAAACAATCTGCTGGATGTCTCTGGGTAGTGATAAAGGAAAAGAGAAATCAAACAAAACCAGGAGCAGTCTCATGGTAGAGTCCATTGTACTTCAACTAATGAAAAAAAAGGAGATAGAGGAGCATGTTTTTTGAAAAAGAAAGCAATTATGTAATGAGTAAGTTCTGGTGGACCTGAAGGAAAATGATACATCAAGGATATTGTGAATTTTAAAGTGAGAAAAAAGAGAGGAAAAAAAGGAAAAGAGACTAAAAAGACAAGCGGAGGAATTCAGGTTTTGACTGCTGTTCAGCACAGCCCTCAGGGTCTTCGGGAATTTTTTGGTACTCTGAGCATGTTGCCTTCTTCCTTCGTAGACTAACACCAAGTTCTGAATGATCAGACAGCAGGGATGGGTTTCTGTGGGCATCTTTTTTCTTGCAAAGCACTTTGCTTATTCCATACAAGTACCACGACTGTAGACTGAACTTCTCAGTGTAGATGTGCAGCATGGATTTGAGGAGGGAATGATATCCATCCATATTTTTAGAGAGGGCAACTGAGCACTGGTCAGTTCAGCTGATCAGGCAGCATGGAGAGACCCTAGGAGAGCCTATGAATTTGTTGCTGTATTTTACCTTGACTATTTAACAAAGGCATGGTACCAAAGGTTTTCAACTTAAAAATCACTTTATGGATCTTGTATGATACTCACGGCATCCCCATCCAGCAACTAAATAATTCCTGTTCCCAGGTGATACAGAGACCAAGAATTCAATAATGTATATTTGGAAAATTTTTATACACCTTGAAGGTGAGACCCCTTCATTCACTGGAGGGATGAGGTGTGAAATCAGTGTTGATACGGTCTCTGCACCTCTCTGCTTGGGGTGGCTGCAGCTACTGCACTTCTCATGTTGCTGAAGAGGTGGATGAGGAAATGATCAGACAGGATAGGATGTGGTTAAAGCCTCAGTTTGCTAACTGGGGCTAATGTGAGGGAAGCATATAATGTCTCACATCCATTAAGGCCTCCAGCAATCACCTCCCACGAAGGCGAAGGAGAGGCAGAGAAGGAATTGAAACTTCCTGAGTCCCAGTAGCTCCTGGAGCTGTTCCTGTTAATATTCAATTATGTGCTGCCCTGGACTTAGAGCAGCTTAGAGCTGAACTACGTCTCACTCCAGCCCTGAGGCTCAGCTGCAGCAAACACAGCTGCAGGAGGCTGAGCCACGGAGAGAAACAGCCCCAAAACAGGGTTATCACACCTCCAGCCGCCTGTGCGGAACCAGCGCGTAGGAGGAACCACTCCGTCCACCCCTGCCATCTCCACCTCCCCTCTCCAGGCTGTGAGACTTTGGGGAGCTGGTTATTCTGTGAGCTATGGCCAGGGTCATCACTCTTAACCCCAGTTTTTTAACCTGGATGTGCCAATTGACCACAGAATGCTCTGCATGCGTTTCCTCTGCATCTCACACCACGCAGCTTCTGCTGCGGCTTTTCCTTCATCTCATCCTCCCACCCTGAAGTGTGTCCCTCCCTCGTTGACCCACCCACCCTCTGATAAGCCCCTTCCACTTCCAGATCATGGTATTAACTTGACATTTGCAAAAGGTCACTGTGTTTGCTCTGCCTGAGTGTTATATTGCTCACTCTTTTGTTGTTCTGCTTTGTAAGCCCTTCAAGGCAGAAGTTATCTCCTTGGGTGTGACTACACAGTGGTCAGGAGAATGAGGGAGGCCCCTGGTCTCTAAGTTGATGTCTAACAGCTAAACCAGAAATAATAACTTGCTCATCGATGGAGAGGCTGGCTCCCATTTTATAGATTATTCATCAGAGGTTAATGAATCTTAAATTTATATGCAAAAACCTTACTTCCAGAAGAGGTCCATAAGCAGGATCACAATTAATGTCTTAATTTCAAAGACTACCAGCATCAGATCCCTGCTGTATTTCCAAGAGCCCATTCGGACCATGTGGTATTGCTGGAGCATATGCCATTTGCTGCAGGAACAAATGTGGGACATAAGGGAGGTGACACACAATACGTATTTTGTGCACCCAGTTTATGCAGATGAAGTCCTGGCTTTTTTTAGCCTGGAGTTTGTCACGCTGGAGCTGTTTGTTGCATCAAACTAATTGCAGTGGAGATGAGCGCGTATGGTACGCGCAGCGTCAGGGTGTCCCCCCTCCGGTGGCTGCTCCCAGCGAGGTGCAGCTGGTAGAGAAAGGACATATAAAATAATTCTTTGCTCTCAGGCGAGAATGGATCTGATCCTGTCCACAGTCCTGACCCGACCAGCAATCCCTGAGAGGGAGATGCAGGGCTGGAGCTCTCCCATCTCCATCGGGCAGCTGGAAGGGCTCCAGCCAAGGTAGAGACCCAGCACTATCCATGAGGAGACACCCCAGGCTTGGCTTTTCTCAAACATAAACCAATTCTGAGCCTCAGCTACAGCGAGGCTATGCCACAAAGGAGGATAGGAGAGTGAGGCTGTCTGATACAGCAGCCTGAAGCCCGTGGTTGAGGCTACTCTTCACAGGATGTTGGCGATGGATGCAGGAAATGCATCCCTGTCTGGAAGAGGTGCGGGTGGGGGATTTTGGCCTTTAGCTTTAGTGCCAAGAGCAACACGGCACCAGACTGACAGTTGTGCTGGCTCTAGGAACAGCCCGACCTGGCTCCTCTGCCGTGGTTTGTTTTGGGACTGACACAAAGCTAAATCGTTCCCCAAAACAATGTACAGCCATTCCCAGGTATTAACTTTTCCATTGCTTATAGTGATACTCCTTAAATTTCCTCTACTATTTCGCTTTGAAAACAGGTCATTCCCTGAGTTAGCCCAGTTCCTCTGCTTCTCCACGATATCCCTTGCCAGCCAGAGAAAACTGTACTAGGCAGGATAGGGCAGCACTGTGGCTCAGAGTCACTACACAGAGATTAATTGCCTGCTACAGGTGGGTTGGTGGCTGGAAGGTGGATGCCAACCCGGAGGCGTTAGGGCTGAGTTCTGCTTCAGTTCCTGATCTGAGTCGCTCCCTCCTGCCCATGTGCACCTCGTAGGAATATAACTGAGTTTGAAATAGCTGCTTCCTCCCAAATTCATCTGAAATTCATTAATGGGTTCAAAAGCTTTTGGGAGAGGGGGATGGACACATACATGCACAGAAAAGCAGCGCAGCAGAACCTTTATTTCCTTAGGGAGGCAGCCTAAAGAAATATTAGCATTTATTCTCATCTGTTGCTGAGCTTACGACCCACACAAATAACAGGGAATAGCGAGCAAGCAGCCGGCTGCAGAATGGGAAGAGGGAAAATGACTCAGCAAGCTTGGCACCAGTCTGGAGAAAACGCAGGTACATTATAACCTTGCTTGAGCATCAATCTCATCCGTGATGTGACGTACAAACAGCAGCCAGTGTAGATATTTGGATTTGACGGAAACATTCCTTCTGATAAATGATTTAGCTCTGCTCTTGCGAGTAGTTATATCCAGGAGCAGCGCAGGTGAGAAGCTGCCTTCATATATGCCAGCAAAGGAGAGAAAAAGTTCAATGAAAACCTCTCACTGCTTTATAAATACCCTTTTCTTCTGTTATCAGTTGACAAATAGCTGCTGAATTATAGTTTCATGCTTTGTTCATGTCATTTTCCCCAAGAACAGTATTTCCTGCTACATCACCTTAGAAACTCGATCAACAAACACTCTGCTCTACACATAAACAAAGCTTTATTTTACCCTATTTTTGACAGCAGCCAGCACTTTAGAAACCAGAACATTTTGGGTTCTCTGGGCTATTTGCCTCAATTTCACAATTTGATTTTGGTTTTGAGGGCCTGTCAGCATTGTTTATACCCAGATCTGTTGGAGTAGTGATGTTTTTGTGTGAGTGGCAAGGAAAATATATTGCTGCAAATTGCTCTCTGGGATCAGACTTTCTTCTCTTCTCTCGAGAGTCTAAATGAAACTGCACTTTCTATCACACGGGAACTAAAGAGTGAAATGAATTCGAAAGAGAAGTGAAACAAGAAAATTCAGTGTCAACAACAAAAATGAATCAAAAAGAAGCAAAGACAACTTTGACAACTAAGCAGGACCTCTCCAAAACTCAAGCTCCAATAAAATCCAGGAGTGTTATCACCAACAGAGCACCTGAAGAACTCTGCAGGGCCCTTTAGCCATTTCATTGTGTAATAACATCAGATCTTGTCCTGACCCCACGACAAGGTCTTTTTTTTTTTTAACTGTGGAAAAACAAGATCAGAGCCCTATAAAGTTTTCTTACTTGGTTTCACAAGATGAGCATTTCCCAGGCAGCGGCTGTGAAAAAACAAATTAATCCAACAACAAACAGGGGATTTTATTTGGCAGTTTTAAAAAACCTGCACAGGAGCCCCAGCTACTGAGCCTCCTGTGATCTGTCACCACACGAAGACAGAGTCCATCAGTTAGGGATTAATTTTAAGGCAGATATTAAAGCCTATCACATGATGAAGGATTTTCCTCTATGTGGACTTCAATGGGACGCTTTAAATCCTGTGTGTGCGCGTGGATATGCCCGTGTACATGCACACCGGTGTTTATTCACGGGCAGACACAGCCTCAGGCTTCTTCAGGCCTTTCCAAGGAACATAAATTTGGGGGGAGGGACAGAGAGAGACAGAAGAGTCATCTTTAAACCTCACATTTTTGAAAGTTTTTGAAGGAGACAGGCTGAGGTGGAAGGAGCCAAGATCGTAAAGATTTTATAACTAACAACATTTTTTAAGAGGAGACAGAATCTCTGTTCTTTTTTAGTGCAAGATTTTGCAATAATTTAAAGCAAATTTGGGAAAAAGCTCCCTTTGGACAGAAATGCTTCATTTTCCTTTTCTGCTGGGCTGTAACCTAAAGCGTCTTGGCTCGAGAAAATGAAATAAAGCTGAGCGATGATGCGCTGTCACTGCTGCTGCCGCCTCTCTGCCTCCTGCAAATCTCCCCAAATCATGCACAGCTCTCCAGGTCGGAGCCTGGAAAGGCAGCAGTGCCTTCTCCTCCCAGGCTCAATCCTGCACCAGACAAACTTACCCAGGGCTTTGTAAAACACGGCCGGGGTTTGCAGCGAGCGGCTCTGCCTGAGCTGCCGCTTCCAAGGGTTGGTGTGGAGAGGAAACTCTTCCCATGACACAGCAGAACAGCAACAGCAGCAGCAGCAGCAGAGTAAAACAGATTGGTTCTGGCAGTACTCCTAAAAGACTACTTTAAATCCCAGCTCCGCTCTCTTCCTCCTTTAAGGATGATCTGAAGAAGGGAATACGGAATAAAAAGAAGCTTAGTGAGGCAGGGAAATGAGGCCCGGAGATACGGGAAACAAGGCATGTTGTAGTTAGGCTCCACAGCAGTGGGACAGCCTGGATAAATGGCAGAAATTCCCCCAAAATTAGAAAAGAAAGGAAATTCCCCCAAAATGAGATGGGAAGGAGTGATAAACATAAACAGGGTGAAGGGTGGATGAAGGGAAGAATATGAGAAGGAAGGAAAGGAGGATGAACTGCTCCTCACATTTTAGCTCTTTTCAGCTAAAATCACTAGTAATTTTTACAAAACAAAAAAATTTAAAAAATAAAAAATAATAGTAAAGATATCTGGAACACTGATCTGTTAGATATACAGCTCATTGCGTCGGCACCTGGAAATGAGTGGGGCAGAGAACAGGTACTTCAAGTGCAAAGCACAAATGGGAGAGCGGAGCGAGATGATCCCCTGTCACTGCAGGATTGGGCCTGTGCCGGCGTGGCCGGGCGGCTCTGGTCCCCTCCTGTGGCCAACCGGCATCAGCACCAACCCGAGAGTCAGAAAAAAGTCGTTTATACGAATGCCTTCAAGAAAACTTGGTGGGACACTGAAGAAATTAAATCTCCAGCTTAAAATTTACTGCATCTGTGGGTCATGTTTTTTTAATCTGCTGAAGGGCTGCTGGAAGCTGTAAAGAAGGAGTGAATGTGGGATTGCTTTTCCTCCTTCAGTTTTTAACAACGAATTCATTGCCCCATCTCAATCTAGCCCCTAAAGCCTTGCACTTGACCACCACAATCGACGTGATGCCACCGGCTCGGGAGCAGAATCTGGGGGCCTTTGCAGGAACCTTCCAGGGGGAAAACCCCGAGAGCCCCCTGTGCGTTGTCAGCCCGGTGGTGGGACCGTGGAGCGGGTGGGCTTCAGCTCCCCGATGTCAAATCCTGGGGGCTGATGGAGAGCAGGGAATAAAACCCACTTCAGCACCGCAGGCGGAACAGCAGCCGGAGGAGCGCGGCGCTGCCGCCGGCCGGCCCCGCACCCCCGGCGGCTGCGGCCGGGCAGCGGGATGCGCGGGGAACCGGGGGCTGGCCGAACCACGGGGAATTGTCGGCATCTTCCCCCTTCCCTTCTGTGAAGGCTGGCTGCTTGCTGGTAGTGTTGCAGTGGCCAGCGCACATCCCTAGGAGCGGCTCCTTCCAGCAGTTCGGCACAGAGCCGGCTGTCGGGAGCTGACGGTGCGACAGGTCGGGACGGTGAAATCGCTTCGCTACCGACTGGCAGAGTTAAACCGGCGGTCGCGACCACCGCATCGACTCCGCACGGGCAGCACCGCTCACATCTGCTTCTCCTCAGTCCGACACAAACGAGGGGTTTTCCCCCGTTTTTCTTTTCTTTTATATTTTTTTTCTTTTGGTTGTTTTGGATTTTTTTTTGTTTTTCTGCCGCTTCCAGCACCCGAGACCCACCGCGGCCGCAGACGAGCATCAGATCCCTAAGCCTCCAGGAGCGGGGTCCATCCTCCCGCACGGTGCCTGCCCGGCCGGTTATTCCCCGGTTATTCCCTTCTGCGAAAAGAGAAGGGGAAAAAGAAAAAAAAAGCCAAACCCAAACACCAAACCAACACTAATAAATAATAATAATAATAATAACAACAGAAGAAGCAAGCGCAGCAACTTGCTTTAAGCAGAGGGCGGTAGGAGCGGAGAGCGCAGCCCCCCGGGGAGAGAAGGGAGGGAGCGGAGGGAGGGCAGGCGGGCACCGGCGGGGCTCGCAGCCCCCCGGGGGTACCGGCGGGTCCGGCGGCGGCGGACGTGAAAGTCCCCTTTAAGTTTCCATAGAGAGGCCTCCGGGTGTCACATGATGGACATGATATAACGAAACAACATCGTGGGGAGGGACGGAGGGAAGCAGTGGGGGAGCCCGGGGAGGCGGCGGGGAGGCGGCGGCGCCCCCCGACCCGCCCGCCCCGGCTGCACCTGTCTCGGCGCGCCGGGAGCGCGGTGTCCGCCCCGCTGATGGGGCTGCGGGCGGCACCTTCCCCCGGGGAGGAGGAGAAGGAGGAGGANCATCCCGGTTCCATCCCGGCTCCTGCCGCCCCCTCCCCGCCGCTCCCCCCGCTCCGCACCCGCGGAGCCCCCGCGCACCTGGGGGAGCGCCGGCACCGCGCTGCTTTCCCCCGGGAGGGAGAACCGAGCGTCCCTTTCGCCGCACCTCCGGTAGG
>VXAZ01003031.1:930904-960539 GCA_013399875.1 Gymnorhina tibicen
ACGGAGAGCATGAGGGTCTGGAGCCCTCCTGTCCGTGGGGTCTGGTGGGAACCATGGGAGTCTGAAGCCCTCTTGTCCGTGGGGTCTGGTGGGAACCATGGGGGTCTGAAGCCCTCCTGTCCGTGGAGTCTGACGGGGAGCATGAGGATCTGGAGCCCTCCTGTCTGTGGGGTCTGACGGGAACCATGGGGGTCTGGTGCTCTCCTGTTCATGGGGGTCTGATGGGGATCTGGAGCTGTCCTGTCTATGGGATCTGATAGGGTGACACTGGGGGGCCTGGAGCCAGGGGAGTTCTGATGGGAAACAGGGGAGCCTGGAGCTGTCCTATCTGTGGGGTCTAACAGGGGACAGGGGGGTCTGGAGCTGTCCTGTCTGTGGGGTCTGATGTGGAACAGAATTGGCTGCCAGCCTGGGAGGAGCCTGAAGCCCCTCTGCCCAAGGCAGTCTGACTGGTCCTGGGCCTGGCTGCCAGCCCAGGGAGCCTGAAGCCCCCCTGTCCAGGGAATGTGGCCAGGACCCTCTTGCCATTGCCCCCAGGCCGTTGCTCACCATGAGTGTCCACTCGGCCCCGGCCCCATTAAACCTCCTCTGAAGGGCCTGTCCCTGGCTGTTGTTCCTGTCATGGCCGAGCCGTGACAGCCTGTCCGTGGCTGGCTCTGGCCTCCGGAGAGGGAGGTGTTTCTTTCCCGAGGAGAGCTGTTTATGCCCAGTGATTTTTTTTTTTTTTTTTCTATTTTTTTTTATTTCTTTCCCCTCCCTCCGTGCTCTCCTGCGTAAGCCACAGCAGCAGCTCGGTGTCTGCCCAGCCCGGCAGTGTTACGGCGTGGCTCTTATGTAGGTGAACGCTGCAAGGATCGTGTGGAGCTATCAGTCTCCTGAGCCTGGAGCTTTGAGCCTATTTATAGGTGGGTTGGGCAGTGTTCAGTGTGAAGGACTCGTGCCACGTCCGAATCCCTGGCAAAACGAGGTGTCTTAAATGATGGTGTTTTGTTTTTGGTTGTTGTTCCTGGGAATAGGGTTTTATGAAACGCTCTGGAGCTCGGGTTGTTAATAGGTTATACAGAGAAAGGCAAGTCACTTTGGAGTTAAGGAACGTGATGCCATTTTAATGCAACTTCTCGGGTGGCAGAGCAAGCAGTAAGGGGATACTCGGTTCTAGATCAGCAGCTTTCAGCTTTGCAGGCAGTGGACAACTCAGGCAGGGTCAGTGGGAAGCCACAGAGGAAAGGACATCGTGTTTTCTGTAGGCTTATGCTCATTATACTGTTTTCTGCACTGCTAAAGATCTTGTGGCTGACAAGCTGGAAAAAAAATATGGAAGTCCACTATTCTAGATCACTGAGATGTTTTGGTTTAGAATAAGTGGAGGAGGGGTGGGACAAAACCCCTCAACTGTGTGTTTTGTTGTGTATGTTTCTATTGTACAGCTTAAAAATTTAAAATTCAGTGTATTTTTAAGAGTTACATAACCCTTAGTAACGTGGTGTGTCTCAAGTAGCCTTCAAGAGTTAAATAACAGCAGATCAACGAGACTGGGTCGAGAAGAGGAAGAGAGGGTTTTATAATGGTGAGGACTGTACACAGATATTTAAAACTGCTTTGGTGTTGCACTAGAAACGAGTCTTTGCTTAGAAGGAGGAGGATTTTAATACTCTATAAATACAGAACATGAGAAGGAGGATGGAGAGATGAGGTTTGCAGTTTTATCTTGGTCTAGTCCGGTAAATGGATCAGGAATACTTTATGATATTTCACATTCTTCAGCTTTTCTTCCATCCTGACTTTTTCAGTACAGGTTTTGGCAATCTGAAATGATGAGAATTTACAGATATTGACCCCTGTGGATGAGGAAGGAAATCTGGCATTAAAATAACAAGAAATTACAGAAAGGAATAAGGGGCACTGTAGTGAGAACTGGGGTGGTGACACATGTCCTGGGAGAGAGCTGGTGCTTTGTGTTGGTTACAGGAGTAATTTGACACGGTGTTACCTACAGAAAGATGTTTATTCAGCCGGGGTGGTGCACTTGGTTCGTGCAGGCATATCCGTGTTATCTTTGTGTTTTGGGGGGGAAAAAAAGAACCCTGCCTTAATAGAGGAAATTGCTGGGGAGCAGCTGATGTGCTGGAGATGTGAGGATACCCGGAGGTGCGCAGTGGCACAGCGCGCCACCGCCTCGGAATTCGGAGCGTACGTGGAAGTGCTGGTGTGGAATTGATGCACCAGGAAATTGCTTTCTCTATTTTTGTTGGTGAGATGCAGTTAACGTAAAACGAGCCCTTTGGATCCCATATCCCGTTTCTCTTTAATATAACTAAGATCATTTATCTTCTCAGGCAGCGAGAAGGAAAAAAAAAATACTTTGCTTTGTAACTTGGTTCACCTTCTCTTCGTTTGCTGTCAGCTCATGACAAGGCACAATGTGTGCTGCACACTGTGTTCCACTGAGCTGTTTTGGTGACGAATACAACGTATATGAAGAAAGGGCTATGAAAAATAGGTATTGTGCTGGTTCCCTCCACTTTTTATATAAACAATCCCCATTTTTCTCTGAAGTACTCAAAAAGTGCCATATTAGGGTCTTACGCCTTGCCAAATTTTGGTGGTAAAAAGGTTGCTGTTTTAGTCTTTGTAAGTATTCAAAAAGCAGCTGAAAAGGAAATATTTAAATTAGTGTTTGTATTGGTTTTGCAGTATGTAATAGTAAAACCTTTTTTCAGTTTTAATAAGAAAGGAAATTGTGAACTTACTTTAAAAACATGTTTGATTATGCTGTATTAGTCTGTTATATTGTTAAAATTAAGAGGATTTCTTTAATCCAGGCTAGATTTTAATTGCTGTGAGCACGTGTTTACTATATTTCTTTTGTGTTTATAAATGAAAACACAAAGTCATGTTTTTTTGACCTCGTGTATAGCATGACTGGCTGTAGTTCATGCCATATTTGCATGGTGTTTTTCCATGAACGTCTTGCTCCTGGAATTATTGGTAGCACCAGAATATGAGCTTGAAAATACTGTCACATAAAGGGTTAGAGCACTTGCAGACAGGAACCCTGAAATACAAAGTTAAGAAAAAAAAAACAACCTCTCCCCAGCAGTTCTTTCAAGTCAGTTTGGTGATAATTTTGGATCCCGACTCGTGGTTTTCTAAATGGCTGGAGATGGAATTAATGGGGCTGCAACTCTTTGTCATGAATTTCGGCATAAACAATATTTTTCTCTCGGCTTTGGATTTCATGCAAATGCAGTGAAAAATCCCCCTGTCCTTTCCCAGTCCCTCAGGATGCTGCACCTCAGCCAGCAGACGTAGCGTTGTTGTCTAACAGCGAGGCTGGAAATGGGAGTTGTTTGTGCTGAGTTTTACCCTTACCAAGGTCAGAGATTTCGTCCTGCTGTAGATTCCTGATCTGGGGATTTAACACTTGCCGTGGGTCCTGGTTTAGGAATTTTCATGAACTTCTCTGAGCTCTGGAAGGAATTTAAATGTCCCCGTGTTGTGCTTCTTTCCTGAAATAGTGACGTCTTTGTGGCAGAAATATTCATGATGGTAGTGAAGCAGTCAAGCTGAAAATCTTAAGTTTCTTACGTAAAACTGATTGAATTGGGAGGACAAAAAAAAGCGGTAATTGTAATAATATTCCTGTTTTGAATAATTTTGCTCAATATTGGCATTGAAGTTTTGCTTTTGACAATGGTTTATGACTTGTGGGAAATAATTTGGATGAGGGGAGATGGTCCTACTCTGTTTCACAGTGGGCTGAATTTCAGTGTACTGCTACCTGAGAATTAGTTCTTCATAATTATGAAGTATCAGTGAGCTGATAGTGAGGGTTTTTTTTTTTTTAATTCTTACTAGGCTAGAAATGTCTTACTAAAATATAAGGAAAAGAAATTGAGAAACAAATGGTTTAAAGGGCATTTATAACACGATTTGTAAGCCATGATTTTACAAACACTCCTCTGAATGTGTCTTGTGTAAGGAGCAGGTCCTGTTAGGGAGCGTAAATTCTGCAATTGCGTAGAAAATCAGCAGAGTTGGTAAATTCTGAAGCAGTCATCCTGTTTTTTCTGTCCTATATTTCAAATCCTTGCTCTCTTGCAGCCAAGCCCATGGTGTGCTTACATGTGCAGAGTGCTGAACATTAGTCTCATCTAAACAAAAAACTTGTAAAGTCAGCCTGCCAGTAATAGTGACATGATATTATTATTTATTTTTATTTGTGTTATTTTTTTTTTTCATTTGTGTCCTCTTGCCAATTATCAGAAGCAGCAATTAGTTGTCTGGGGGGGAAGATGAGGTGAGCAGAATGGGGAGAGGGAAACCTGGTAAACGTCATTCTCTGCTGTTACAAAATATAGCTATTTCTGCCCCAGTTTACCTGTGTGCTATGCCAAAATGTACCAATTTCAGTGCTGAGCCTGAAGTAATCCTTGTTTTTTTTGTAGTGATTATTAACTTGGGTTGAACATCATCCACAGAACTTCTGGTAAAGGTGGAGCAAGTTTGTATCTCTCTGGAAAATATACCTTGAATCTGGGCTAATACTTTTTCATCTGTGTTGTTGTCGGGTATAATTTTTTTGGTAGCGTTCAGATTTTCAGAAGAGCAAGATGATTTTTGTGTTCATTTAATAGCATTGTGTGTGGAATGCCCCTAAAATTTGCTGCTTTGAACAATACCCGCATTATGCTCAGGTTGCTGAATTTTAACACAACTGTAGTAGCTTCTCCAGGAGCTTCTGCAAAAATAGAGTTGTAAAATGACGGCAGGTACTGGTCTTGAATAAATTCCAGTGTGCTGAGGAAAAAAGGGACGATCAAGCTGAGGCTCAGAAAGAAAACAAGCATTTGCCTGGGTTTTATCCTGACGATTATTTACATCAGCACAGGAAGGTGTTTGCCAGTGATCAGGTGCTGGTGAGACGTGTCTGAAGCAGGAGGGATCCTTGTGTTTGGATTATTGGAACTTGGGAGATTTCTTGCTACGCAGCAGCTCATGTGAGCAGCTGTCAGGTCTCCTGGGAGGGAGACAAAGCCTCCAGCCACCGTGTTTACTTCCAGCAGGAGGAGGAAAAGGACATTTCTGGCTATTATCTGGATGTGTTTTGTAAACTGAAAGCGCTGTTAATGCTCCCGAGCAGGGTGTAGTTGCTGTATCATTCTGCAGTGTCGTTCTCCACCCCTTTTTCTTATTTTAGCATAACTTCAGTGTTCGTCTGTCAACATCTGCTGGGTATTGATGGATCATCTGTAGCTCTTGGGAGATCCTTACATCCTAATTTCTCTGGCTTCGTGGCAGTGCTCCAGGACCCTGGAGCAATCAGGATTACGTTTATCCCATTGATAGACAACAGGATTCCAAATGTGGAAAGCGGCAGGTACATTTTTCCTCTCTGTAAAACGCAAGCCCAGGAAATAGCCCTGGAGGAGAAGCCTCGGCGGAGCAGCGGCGTTCAGAGCCCGCAGCGTGCGGCGCTGCGTGTGCTCCGAGGCAGATGTCGGCGGTGTCTCGGTTCCGTGGAATGCTCCGCTCCTTTCCAGGCGATTTTTCCAGCGTTGCCCTCTGCCGGAGGGGACCCGCAGCGCCAGGGATTGCTGCGTGGGCTCCTGGATGGAGTCCCTGTCACTTGGCGCTTCCTTGGCAGCTCCTGTTCCAAGAGCCCACCTTCCTCCTGGAGCTGCAGCAGGGGCCCCTGCTCCAGCCAGAGCGTCTGATTCCTGCTCTTCCCTTCTTCTCTGCGTCCATGGGCATCTGTTCAGGGAAGCCGGTGGTTGTTTGGATAAACTGAAAGCCAAACAGTGGATCCAGCATTATGGGATCAGCTGCTTCTGCAAAGGTTATTGTCCTGGAGCCACAACTAATTCTGGCAGGGGGTTGTGCACCTTTCCCATAGAACAACTTTAGTCTTTGGATTGTTAGCCCTGTCTGGCTTCGGTAATCCAGAAGCTTTTAAAACAATACTGATCTAAAAATCAGTATTTCGAATGTAAATGCACTTAAATTTGGTTTAAATTTGTTTGGTGTTGACACAATATGAAACAAGAGTAAGGCTGGAGCAATTAAATGTGCAAGATTTCGGTAACACTGACTGTATCTGCTGTTCTGATCAGCCTGTACTATAGCACAACTATATGTCGTGGCTTTTCTTTGTTTTGAGGTTTGTTGGTTTTTTTTTGTTTAGTTTTTGTTATTTGTGTGGTTTTTTGTGGTTTTGTGTTGTTTTGGGGTTTTTTTTGTTCTTGGTTGTTTTTTTTTTTTTTTGTTTTGTTTTATTTGGATTATTATTATTTTGCTACTAATAAAATAATTATTATTGTTTCTTTGGAGGGTGGTGAAATTTTATTTCCCTTTGTGTTTTTGTGACTTAGGAAAAGGCCTTCTTTTTGGTTTTCAAGAAACTGCATGTTTCATGTATTGCCGGTGTTGATATTAAAAGGAGTTAAGCAGGGCAGAGCTCAGCTGTACTCTTTCAGTGGGAGTTGAGTGGGGACCTCTGTTCTCCCAGTCCTTGTTAATGGAATTGCTGACATTCACGGGGAAGTCCTTGCTGAGTATTGGAGAGAAAAAAGTCAGAGATGGTGACCGTGGAGAAGTAACCAGGAATTGTGAGCTGAAATGTTATTTACTGAATAAGACTGAATTCCTCAAAAGCAGTATTACTTCAGCAGTGAGTGAGTCACATCTATAAGCAGCAATAATTTGTACTGGAGACCAAAATTGTGTAATACAGTGGGAGAAAAATGCTGGTAGGGACGTTTGATAGGTTAACCCAGGCCTCCAGCATTGTGATGGGAGAGCAGCATCTGTCAGAACACTCTTTCAATTACAGAAGCATGGAAAACAGATCCTCATGGTGCAGCCTGGATGGCAGGATCCAGCCCTTCACTACTGCAAGTAAATGTGCAGTATGATTCCTGCAACAGATTTCAGGCTCCAAATTGGAACCCTCATTGCTCCATTTTTCAGCTTTTTCGTGCCCTTCCCCCTTTTCAGGATATATTGCAACCCCTGGTCGTTTAAAGACCACTGGTTTCAAAAACAAGCCCTTGTAGCCTTTTCCTGTAAAGCAAACTTTGTGTTCCTGTGGATAAAGTTTCTCTGAGAAGGTTTATGTAAGATTATTCTCCTGGTTGCTTGGATCAGGTAAATACTATAAACACAATTTGTCATGTCTAATGCTCTCCTGCTCAAGTTCTCTGTAGGATGTATCTGGTTGTATTTATCTCTTTTGTTGATGTTCACTTTTGCAATTACTAAGTGCTCCTATATCATGAACAGGTTTAATTCTGTTCCAGATGCTGTGGGCTGATAAAGTGCTAATGCGTCTTCTGGCAGTTTCTTGTGAGATCAGTTACCGTGAAAAAATTGTATTTACTCAAAGTAAAGTCTGCTTTGAAGCACAGGTTTGTGATGTGCATACAATTCCTGGTAGACAAGGAATGTAATTTATTTTTTTCTTATTCTGCTGCTTTAGAAAAATCTCTCTGGCTAGATGAAAACTGGAAGTAGCTCTGAGACTCGGATGCAGTCTCTTTGGTAGCTGTGTCAACATTAATTATTGTATAGCTCTAATGTTGCTGTATAAAGTGACACCTCTTCTGGCCTGCGATGTTTCTGCTGGGTAAACTGTGCTTGGCTTATTTAATTTTCATCTTTGATCCGTAAATCTTTGCAGAGATCTTAAACAATGTTGTTCAGCTGTTCATTGTTCTTTCTGGTAACATGGGCAGAAATGCATCATGTTTTTGAAAGACGTTGCAGTGATTCTTTCCCACTTCACAACTTTTCCACTGAAATGTTCCCTCATGGTTGTGCCTGCAGTAAGTGTCCATCCTAGGTCTTGTCTTCAGGCTGCTGCTGGAAACAAAAATGAGGTGACTAAATCTGTCCTTTCCCTGCGAATGGCATTCATGATTTGTCTGTTTCCTTCAGTTGTTTTTCTGCTTTTCCTGCAGCAAAAGGAGACTTTGCCTCTTTGCTGAGTGCTGGGTTATCTTTGTGGTTTGTTGTTTCTGGAAATGCAAAGAATGAATCTGCAAGAGCAGAAATTCCAGCAGGGAAGGGCAGCAGTAGGGAGGTTCTCTTCATCCAGTCGCAGTCAGACTCCTCAGATCAGCCTTCCATCCTGACGTGTGTTTTGTTCCCTTCTGCCCCTCACTGCCACCAGGTATCCAAAGCATAGGGATGGGCAAAATCCATCTTAGGCTCTTACCAGTGCTTGAGGCAATGCTCCCACGGATGTGGTTCCTAACTTGGAGGTTTTTGGAGTGAGGAATGGGATTGTGGAATGGTTTTGGTTGGAAGGGACCTTAAAGCCCATCCAGTGCCACCCCTGCCATGGGCAGGGACACCTTCCACTATCCCAGGTTGCCCCAAGCCCTGTCCAGCCTGGCCTTGGACACTTCCAGGATCCAGGGGCAGCCACAGCTTCTCTGGACAACCTGTGCCACGGCCTCCCCACCCTCACAGTGAATAATTTCTTCCTATAAAATAATAATTCCAGTTTTTTTCTCTAGACCAGGGCCTGTCAGTAAGTGACTTCCCATCCTGTGGTTGTAAGGTATGTTTTCCTGGCATCTTCACTGTGTGTATTAGATGGATGAAGGTTTTCAGGATGCTTGCTTTTAAGACTGATTTTGTAGCAGCCTTTCTTGCAGAACTGACTTCAGAATGAATTTCCCTGCTAGCATTTAGTTTAAAATGGATGAAGATCATAAATACATGTTTTTTCAACTAATCTTACTCGGCTGACCCCTCTATTTCTACATTCTGTGTCTCTCAAGGGTTCTGTTAAATAATATTTATATTAATAGTACCATCTACTGCTGAATCCCTCCTGTGGTTTATAAGAGCATATTTAAGCATTACATTATGTTAACCAGCTTCACTGGTAGCGCAGAATTCAAGCTGTTTGTATTTGCAGTTCTGCTGCTAAGTCCCTCATCTCCCGTGAGTGTTGTAGATAAGATTTGGACCTGCAGAGAAAGAGGCCTGGGCAGCAGGGGCTGGGATTCCCCAGCCCTGCAGGGAAAGGGGATGCCCAGAGATGCATGCACAGCCACCTTTCCTCCTGGGGAGTTTGGTGTGTGTGCGTCGGTGTCACCAGCACTGAGGGCACAGCAGAGGAGGTGGGGAGGGGATTCTGTCTGTGAGCATCGGTTCTGAAAGTGTAGGAGCATAGAAGTCCCGACCAGGTAAGATTTAAAAATCGGAGACTGTGAAGAAGAGACAAATGGCTAACATAGGGAGACCAGAATAGAATCATAAAATCATTCAGACTGGAAAAGCCCTTTGAGTTCAGCCATTAATCCAGCACTGCCAAGTCCACAGCTTAATATAAAAATTCAAACAAAACTGTTTCCTCTGTACACAAAAATCAAATTGGAAGAGTTCATTGAACTTCCCTATATTACATCTGCTTATTACTAATTCATGTTCCTAGTACATATTATTAGGCATTTTGGCTAACTTTAGGGGCCTGTCAATTGACTTTTATAAACTGTTTGTAATATTATTATATTATTATAATATTTTATGACTTCCCTTTTGGTGGAGAAGATAGCCGTGTATTCCTCTAGGAAGATGTCATCCTGTGCTCAGCTCCAAGGCAGCAGTTCTGAGGCTCCCAACTTTTGCTGTCCCATCTTCCCACACGTCGGATCTCTGCTGGGATCTTCCATAATCCTTCCAACTGGCTGTGCTTCCTGTTGATTTGCTTATTGCTCTTCTTAATGAGCGCTGGTGTTCGACCTGGTTGTGTAAACACAGAAGGGTTTGGTGCCTTTTATTGAAAGAAACTTGGAATTGATGGAGGAATTAACTTCAAGGATGTCAAATGCCTGGAGCTGTGGCGCAGAAGTTAGTTCAGGAATAATGCAGGGATCTTAAATTTAGATTTCATGGAAAGATACGTCTTTGTGTTACTGCTAGATTAATGTGTTGGCCCAGGATAATGCTGGCTTTTGAAGAGCTTATCTTCAAATGTTTAAAAATCTGTTCTTGTGTTTTACCATAAACTGATGTGGTCCAGCAGTCATCTGGCTCACATACTGGAAATATTTTGTTTTTCTTTTAACATGACTCATTACCATGCATTTGTAACTATGGTTATTTTCTCTTAAAGGATTTGTTCTGCCCTTTAATTATCACGTTTTGGGGCATTCAGGTTTGACTTATTACCAATGTAGAAATTCCTCCAGGGACTGCTAGCTTCCAAATAAATGTTTTAGGCTGCTTGCCCATAAAATTAGCAGTCCTCTTATTGCTTCTCCGTTAGTCTAAATTAGAGCTTCAGTTACGTTGCCCTAGTGCATGTGTGAATCTTACAACTTACTTAAGGTGTCAAAAATGTTGCTTTTGATGTGTTTGGGGGAGTTTAGCTGCTAGAGGTGCTCTCACTTGCTCAGTAGCAGTGGCGTGTGTTTGTACTGATGAAACAGCAAGTGAACTATCGTGGCAGATGTTATTACTAATCATTTGGGCTTGAAAAGATAGTGAAGAAACATTGTCCATGTATTCCTGTTCTCACTATTCCATTAATAGCTAGTGACCATTCCCCTTTCTCCTTGCGTTGTTAGGTATGTTCTTCTGATTTCTCTAAGACTTTTTTTTACAGTCAGAGAATTAGAATATCTGTTTTTGTTTGCTTTCTGGAGGATGATCTTGCAGTTTCTATTAATTTTTTTTTTTTTTATGCTGAAGGGGTTATTTTAGATAGCAGAACTTTTGATTGGGTCCGTTTTCTTCATTATTTCTTCAGTATTGGATAATTCTCTTTCTTACCTTGGTTTCCTGGTCTAATATACTTACTGCTGATGGTGTTTGTGATATTCCTGCAGAATTAATGCTAACTGCTAGTAAGAATATTGAACTGGAAATGGTTTCCTAGGATTCTAAGTCTTGTCACTTGATATAGGAAGCCTGATGTTGTATAATTGCTATGTAATTTGTACTTTAAAATAATCAAACTCCATCTTAAGGACAGGTTTTTTTACTTCTATTATTGGAATTAGAAGAAAGATTCCAACTTTCAGAGCATCCAGGAGCTTGAAAGTCTTCAAATTGCCAGCCTAACATTTTGAAGAGCCATTTCAGGCTCACTTTTTAATGATAATTGCAGAGTTTGCCTTATGCCTCTTTGCTCGTGTTTATTACTCTAATGCTTTTATGACCAGGAATTATATCAGTTACTACCTCTTCAGTCAGGTAAGCAAACAAAGCCTCTAGTCTGTATTCAGTATTGAATTTTCCATTCTCCTGACTGCCCCAAACTGTGCCTGCTCTGCATTCTTGGCTCGGCTCGGAGCTGGCGCTGCACCTTGGTTTGCCTGCAGCCAGCACAGTTAAACCAGCATGGGACACAGCGTCCCTGAGGATCTCTGTATTCCTCCAGAACGTCTGTGGTGAGTTTAGCTCGCTGTGCTGGGCTCTGACGTGCAGTTGGAATCGTTCATCAAAGCACAAACATGATTTCAGGAACTATTCTTAATCATGTTGCTGTTGTTTGCTGCAGCTGAGGCTGCACGAAACGAGTGCTCGGCTTGCCCTCCATTTCCTGCCTCACAAACCTCATGGTCCTGCCTTTCATTTTGGAGCTGGGGCTCCCGTGTTGTTTCCAAGTGTGGAGGCTGCAGGTGCTGCTTCTGCTCGCTGCACTCAGCTGATTGCTGCAGTTGAATACTTGAACACAAACCACTGATGGAGCAGAGGACGGCAGAGCAGGAGCTCGTCCAGGCAGGGGTTCAGTGGTTCTGGGAGGCAGGAAGAACCAGCAGCCACTGTCCTGTGACTGCTGACACTGATCTTGGCTGAGAAATCAAGAGTTCAACGTTTAAGGCCATGGCTAGTGGTCAGACAATGTCCTTTTCTCTTTGTTTTTTTGTCCTTTTAAACTTGCAGTGAAATGGGCCAGGTCAATCTGCCAAGCGCAGAACTCGCAGTTGCAAGGCAGAGCTTAACCATCTGCTGCCATTCCTGCTACCTAAACCCACCTTTCTTCCCATGTTCCAGTGTGAATCCAGCTCCCTTAAGCAGTGCACACACAATAATTAGGTGAATTTTCCAGGCAGCCATAAATTGGGGTCACAGTTGCTTTATTTAGCAGGTGTGTCATTCTGATGACCTGCCGTGACTTAGTAGTGGGCTAGGATTTTTCCTCCTGTGTAGTTTCCAAATTAAGGAGGTGTTTACCTGGTGAGAGTATGTATTTTACCCAGGTATATGACTGCACATCTGCTGCTGTTGAAATTCATCCCACTTCTATTATTTAAGTTTATTATTTAAGTTCTTTTTGTGCATTCTCCTGGTTCTCCTTTCCTGACTCAGTTTTATCAAAAACCATAAGCAAAAGTCAGGTTTACTAGTAGAAAAAAACTCCCAAAACTTATCCCCAAACCTGACAAATTTATAATTCTAAGTTTCTATGTATCCATCAACTGAGACCATGACTAGTTACACGTGGAGAACTTAGTGCAGTCCATGTGCTGAAAAGAGTTGGATTTTTGCATGTTCTGTTTTACCAAGACTTAAAACATGTCCCAGGATATATGAGTGGATTTAAAAAGCAGATGGTGAAGTCCAGTTCTTCTTGGAGGTGTTGCAGCTCGCTTGGAAATACCCTGCTCAGTGAGGTAAACCAGACAAAAATCCTACAGATTTGAAAATGGAGAAATGTGAGAATTTCTTCCAGTCAGTGGTGTAAGAGCTCATAAGAGAGTGGTTACATTTTGGTGTTATTTGGGTAGAAATAATGAAGGCTTCAAATCCAAATACTTGGCCAAGTTCATTAAAGAAGAAACAACATAAAGAATGGAGAGAGGATTAAACCTGCTGTAAAAAATGAGAAGATAAATAGAACCTGAAAGCCACTCTAACATATGTCAAACAATGATAAATAAATATCAAAGAGTCTTCAATCAATTCAAATCAGAAATAGAATGGGGAGGCACAGCTCTCATTGCAGGTGATGGCATTTAAGAGTTGGTTCAGTCCTTTATAAGGATGAGGAAAGGCAGGATAACGGACATGATGGTTTAGAAGGTGGATAAAAGGTAGGGACAGGCAGTTTTGGAAGTGGAAGGAAAGGGGTGGGTTGGTAGAGAATATATAGATTTTTGGTGGTTGGCGTGGCTGTGAGGGGTCACATCCTCTGCCTGTTGGGGCTTGGCACAATGGAGTTAATATTCAAAATGTAAAAAAAACGTTGAAAGGTTGTGATACTACAGAGATTTAATGGTGTTTCACTGCTTGGATATGGCACAAGCATTGCACTGATCTGTGTTTTTAGACCTGTAAAAACCCGATTCCTTTGATCTGCAGTTTTCATAATTGGGAAGCGTTGAGTGAATAGTGAACACGCTAAAAGAAAGTGACAGCGAGAGAATATTGCTCTTTTTCATGTTGTAATTGTGTGGTGTTTACATGAAGCTGTGAGGTCACTGGCTTCCGGTATGAGCCACTTCCTGAAAACCTTGTTCTACATGGTACATCTAAAAATGTACTTCTTAGAAAAACTCAGCTGATTTTTGTTTTTCCTTCTTGTGCTGCTGCCTGACCACCTGACTTCTGTTTCTACTCCAGAGCTTGTATAGCACTGCAGAATAGTGATCCCTTGGGATGGAGAGTGATGCTGCAGAGGGCACAGGATGGACTGGAGGAGGTACCGCAGAGAAATTTGGTTCACAAAACCCAAAGCAGGCAGTGGGAGCATGGGAACAACTTAAACACGTAGTCTGACACGTAGAAAGTATTGATAGTCTCAGGCTTCAGCAAACTCTGAGTCACACATTGACAAGTGATGCAGTTAGGTTTGAAATAACGAGCTAAAACCAGCGTCAGCAAAATTGCTCCGTGTTCTTATTTTCCTGTTGAGTTTCAAGTGTGTAAAAAGCAATTAGTTACTTGCAAAACCTGTTGAAATGAAATACCTTTCATTTTTTTAATGCATAGTTCTCATGCTGTCAGCGGCTTCTAAACTTGTAGGTTTTGGAATCATGGAATCAGTAATCTTGAAAAGGACCTCTAAGATCATGGAGTTCAACCATTCCCTCAGCACTGGCAAAAACCAGCTCACCAAATGCCACATATTTGTGTCCTTTAAATCCCTGCAGGAATGGGGACTCTAACACTACCCAGGGCAGCCTGTTCTAATGCTTAACAACGCTTTTGGTGAAGAAATTGTCCCTAAAAGTCAACCTAGACCTCCCCTGGTGCAACTTGAGGCGGTTTCCTCTTGTCCTGTCTCTTCTTGCTCAGGAGATGGAAGTAGCTGTCACATTTCTGTAAGACGTGAAGGATTTGGCAATAATAAAAAACCCCCAAACATATATATGTGTGTGTGGTAAAGGAGACAGGCAGCCAAGCTTTATTACTCATCATGTAGAACACAGTTTTGGATTGTATGACATTTATAATGTAAAAGAGATGGTTCCAACCAAAATGCATTCTTTGAAGTGAAATACGGTCCTCATGGAGCAATATAAATTAACTGAACAGTGGCAGGTCAGCATGTGTGGGAACCAGGAAAGATGAAAAGCATGTCTGAAGGAAAAACTAGAATTCTAAAGTCGTTTTAATAGAGTTAATGTCTGAGTTTTTAAATGTTTTTAACCAGATTAGATGAACTGAAATAATTCAAAAGTGTATGTATTTTTTAAAAATAACAGTATAATCCTAAAATGCCTGGATGACATATTTGAGTTGAATATTTTTTCTATTTTGTGGGGATTTTTTTCTTCATATTAATTGGCTAAAATACTACTTAAGGCTAATACCTAACCTAGCAGAGTAAAGACTAGCTAGAACACCTTTAAAGGACTTCTTTGATTTATAAATGATCTAAGTGTTGCAGTATATGAAAATACAGAGATTCTGCTGTGAAAATGAGTGTTTGAACATCATGTGTCAGTTTGAAGGTCGAAGATAAATGTGAATTTTTGGGGTTAGTAATACACTCACTCATTTCAAATCAGGTCTTACTTTGTTTGATGACCATGCACAATATACTGAAACTTGCCAGACTTCACAGAAGTAATAACAATGGGAAATTCTTAAATACAAATAGTTCTTAAATTTACAAGCACTTCTAACAATACTGTGGTTTTAGCCAGTCATCATGCTGTTTTATAACAGCTATAAACTCTATTTCCAGAAAGACATGCTGCCTGTCAACCTAAAGTTGGCAACATTCCTGTGAATTTCCATGGTAATTTTATCGGTAATTAGCATTTGTCAATAGCTTGTCTGTCATAACCCTTACATGTCTCAAACCTCCTCTGCCTGTATAGCAATGAGATTCGTAAAACTCAACATTGTGGCTTTTGTCACCCCTGTAGGAAGAACCCGGGGTTTAAATCCCCTTGAGGTTCCTGTGTTCACTGCTCTGTTGATAGTACTTTTTTTTTTTCCCCCCTCGTTGTCTGGGTTTTAAACTTGTGACTGTGGCACCGGTATCCTCATCTTCTGGCGCACTCCTTTAAAGGTGTTCTAGCTAGTCTTTACTCTGCTAGGTTAGGTATTAGTCTGAAGTAGTATTTTAGCCAATTAATATGAAGAAAAAAATCCCCACAAAATAGAAAAAATATTCAACTCAAATATGTCATCCAGGCATTTTAGGATTATACTGTTATTTTTAAAAAATACATACACTTTTGAATTATTTCAGTTCATCTAATCTGGTTAAAAACATTTAAAAACTCAGACATTAACTCTATTAAAACGACTTTAGAATTCTAGTTTTTCCTTCAGACATGCTTTTCATCTTTCCTGGTTCCCACACATGCTAACCTGCCACTGTTCAGTTAATTTATATTGCTCCATGAGGACCATATTTCACTTCAAAGAATGCATTTTGGTTGGAATCATCTTCCTTTTATCCTGGGTGTTGGGGAGAATGCAGCGTGGTCACACGAACTGCAGGTAATCTCAAAAGGTTGTACCTGTTCGAGGTCCAGGTGAACTTTTCAGTTCAGTCTGGCAGAGCCCTTGATGAGGTTTGCATTCCTCTGTAGGGTGGTGTTGACATTCATCTGAGATAATCTGGGAATATCTTTCGAATTGCTTTTTGTCAGTTCTCTGGTCAGTGCATGGTCACCTGACAGGTGGAAAAAAAAATCAGGTAAAGTTCTTCTTTGCTCTCTTTTGGACGAAATGCAATAACCTGTGATAAAAAAGGGTTCGGATAAAGTGACCTAAAACCTTTGGCCTGCAGAGCTGTAGCCCGGCTGCTTTGTAGAAATGAAATTGAAGTTCATGAATCTTCAGTAATGATCACATTGGAGGAGCATTCATGTTTCCTCAGATTTAAAATGTTTTATTTTTGGGTGAAACTGGCACACAGACTAGCTGAAAATTATGTTGGAGTCACTTAGTTTTCTGTGTTGCTTAAAAACCTAAACCTTGAAGTACTTTGCACTTTGTTTGTTCTTCTTAAACGCTAAATTGCTTTATTGGCTTTACGTTTGCTGTGCAGTAGTTACCAGTTATCTTTGCATCTTGATTTTATTCCCAGCAAATATCTAGTGCTGAGCTTGTGGGGGCTTTATTTGCGTGAGTAACAGTGAGCAGTATGCGGCTTGGCAGCTGGAATTTCCCCAAATCAAAGTGAAATGAAGGAAATGAAGAGTTAAAGCAAGGACCGAGCTCGTAGCAGCGGATCAGTGCAGTTTCAGATAGTTATCACTAGGAGGACACACAGACCGTGATATTAAGGAACTAATTGTTTACCTTTTCCTATTAACTGGTTTGGTACTGGAAAATTTTGTCTTGAGTGGGTGCCATATAAGTAATGTGTTAATTAAGATACTTTATTTTACTAGAAATGAAGGAAAAGAGTTGTGTAATGGACAAAACCGGAGTGCGATGACAGGAATCTCCCGGGGATTACTCTGTCGGTGAAGCAGAACACGGATTCTTGAGGGCGTTTGCCTGCCAGAAATAGGTGACATTTAGGTAGAAGTGATCCCTTTTTTTACCATTTCCTTTAGAGCTTTGTGTTGCAGGAATTCCTTACACCTTTCTGTGAAATGGTGGTGATGTTTCCAGCTGGGCAGGACACTGCCTGGGGCGGATCAGTGGCTGGGATTTGATGCGGCGTTCGCTCTAATCTTCATTTCATCTGTTTGTGATCTTTCACAGTGTTTGCAAATAGCTTTTCTTTTGCTTGTCTATGTGTGTTTACTTAGATTCTGATGTACAGTGTCTGTGTCAGGTTGAGTAATATGGAAATTAGTCTAATTGATTTAAATAGTTTGTAGACTGCCCATGTTGCTGAGGCAAGCTGTTACCTAATAAAGACTTCAGAATCTGACTCTTTCTGTATAGAATCATTATTGATATCACACATGCAGACAAAGATGATAACTGAAGCATATGCTTCAAATAAAATGACACGAGAAAATGAAAAATGGTTTCAAATTTGAAGTTACTGAAGGATGCATGGAAATAACACCAGATGGAGAGAAAGAGAAACTAAGACAGAGATTATTAATAAGTGTAGTGTGGTGCGTTGCTGTTGCATGGAATAGAATCCTACAGGCTTTCAGTGTATAAATGTTGTTGTTACTTTGGTAATAGTCCCTGTGGTGTGGAAAAGTGAAAATGCATAATTTCACTCCTCCAAAGTAATAGTCTCTGAGGCTACAAAAAGGAGCACCACCCAGTTTTAAGTCACTTCTGAAAACGTACTAATTGTTTTGCCGTGGTAGATGTGGTCAAGATTGAACTATATCTTTATGAAAAATAATATTTGTGGAATCAATGCAATTTTACATCTCTGGCTTCATAAACTTATTTCATTGGTAGACATTTTCCTCAGTGCTGAAACTTGTTTCTGTAGTTCATTTTGTAAGACTGAGAAACAAACCACTGAATCTCCCTTCGATAAAACCCATGGTCTGGAACTATTGCATAGTTGCTTTGTCAGAATTTCTGTGTTGGAACGCACTTGTTCACCTTCCCCTCAGTGTCTGTGTCTAACACAATTTAATTTTTCACACATTTCTTTCATCTTTGCAGCAAATCCTGCATTTTATTTTTCCTGCAGACTAGAGTTCCTGTCCATCCATTTGTATTCCCATCAGTTCTGTTTATTTTATCATTATTTTTCGTGAGAATCAGACTCTGCCTTTTTACAGAAACTTGGTGTTCTGTGTGAGGCCCTCAGTTGTTGGAAAACAAGGATCCAGCCTGGTTCCAAACTCTTGAGTATCTGTGCTGACTCTGTGAACAAGACTGGGCACTCCGCAGATCTTGGGCTTCTCTCTCTCAGGCCAATTAATTCTTCATCATTTGGGCTAAATTGTCAAGGTTTGTCAGGGCAACATTTTATTTTACGACCCTGCAGAGATTTTCTGTATTTTGCAGAACTTTCTAGAAGTCTGGAGTAGGACCTGACTCAGCAAAGTACTTCAAGTTCTTTTTATTTACTACATGAGTTTTAATGACAGAGGCTTCTCAGTCTGTCTTTATGATTTTTAAAAAGACCTTTTAATCACTGATCCTAAAAATAGCCTGGAATACGCTAAGCAGTGATTGATGTATGAGCAGAAACACTGTATAATGTCATTAGAGGTCTGCACTGGTTTTGTGAATGATCTAATTTGAATTTTGGAAAATTCTGAGCATGGGAGGGAAAGATGAGACCTCATATTACTACCCAGAGGAAAGATGAGGATCCTTTTCAATTTAATGGGGAGAATGAGGATGAGGCTGCAACACTGAATTGTAGAATGCTAAACAAAAGGGTTGGGTTTTGTTGGGGGGGTTTTGCTGGTTTGTTTTGTTTTGTTTTTTTCTCCCAAAAGCTGGGTGAACTGCCATGCGCTGAGGAGTTACACTGGATTATTGGAATAAGAGAATTTGCTCTCAAGATGAATAAATATTGAAGTACGTTTCTTGCTCATACTAGGGAATAGTTGATGGTACTGTCAGGGTGTTAACACAGAGAGTAATTATAGTACCTTGGAATATTTGCAGTGTTGTAGGGAAGCAGATTTTTGATTATTCAGACCCTTGAAATTAAAAATTGCTTTGTAAGTTATATTCAGTTACACACATCAATTTGATCAGGTTTTTGTTTTACAACAGAGATTTTTAACCTTTGACTAAAAGCGAGTCCTCTGGAAGTCATTCAAGGGGGCACATTAAGATAACCATTCAGATTCTGAGAGCTGTGAAAACAGATCAATACCGAGTTCTTGTTGTCTGAGTAATATGAAATTAAATAATGCCTGATAAACTCAGCTGTGGGAGTCGGGGATGGACGGCTGGGACACACTCTGAAGCAAGGGCAGGGCAGGGCAGGATGGAGGGAGGCAGGAGGTTACAGCAGGCACCCATCTGATGGGCAGGCACTTGAAAAGGAGCGGTGCAGATGGCACCACTGCTGTGAGTATTGGTATTTGTAACGTAGCACGTGAGGATCCTGGGTGCGTTTGCCACTAGGAGTGTACTCACACGTGAAATCCTAATTTCTGCAGCGTTTAGGCTCCGTTACGACAGATTTGCCAGACTTGTGCTTTGCAGCCCTATGAGGTGTTGCAAAGAGCAGATCAGGGATGAAGCAGCTTTCTGCCTGCAGCTTCCCAGGTGGATAATGTGAGCTGGGGAAAAGGAATTGCTGAACAGAGGCAGGGGCTGAGGAACTTCAGACGTGCTGAAATAGGAGGTTGTTATAGATCAGCTTTTCTCAGCTGGTTGCCAGAACTGCAGTGCTTCTCCTGAGTAGCTGTCGGTTTACTTCCAGAATATACCAAGGATTTTTTTGCTCTAATCAGAAGACCAAATGAAAAAAAAAAAAAACTGAGAAGGGAGAAGGCTTTCCTTGTCTCCACAACTCTTCGGGATTTTTATGCTGTCATTTCAGTGACTAATCAGATTTGGTACTTGTTTGCCCTGGCGTAGAACTGCATTAGTGCTGGTGGAAAACTCTGTCTTTGCAACACTGTATTGCCAAAATTGGCATCTTTTACACGGTAAAGGTGGACAGAATCAGGTCCTGTTATTGTAGAGTGATGCAGCTTTTGGTGTAGTTTCTCTAATAATTGCCAGTTTTTTCTCTACTAATTTGCCAGTGTAAGCCTAAAAGTAAGAAACCAGTTTTGCTTAACTAACAAAATTTTCAAGAAATCATCTGCATTTGGCTTTTTGAAAATTCTAAGGGTAAAGCAGAAATTCTGGAATTGATTTTGCCATCATAACAAGCAATCAAAGGGTTATAGCAACTATTTTCTGGTAGTAAATGTATCTTCATTATGCTGTGCTCAATATTTGATAATTTTTTTCCTCCTGCTTTACATTAAAACTTTTTTGTCCTTTTTTTTGTTTCCACGCTTTAGACTTTTTTTTTAAAAACTAAAAATGGTTTTAGGTGCTAAGTGAATTTTCTGATTTTAAGTGCCCCAGGTGGCAGCAGTATTGGGATACTGAGTGAGTTCGGGAATGACAAGTGAACTGTACATTGTGTAGCTGTCAGTGTTAGAACATAATCTTTTGTTTTGACCTGAAGGATTTGTTTTAACAGGAAAGCAGTTTCTGTGTCTTTCGTGTCTGTATTGTTATGTAAATGGCTGTGGGAGCTGGAGCAGAGAAGTTCATGTTCAGGGGCTTTACCCAAATCCATCTGTTGTGCAGTTTTGATGAAGATCCAGGGTGCAGGAGGGGAGATCCAGAGTGCAGCAGTCACACGGAGTGCCTTGGGTGGCAGAGGAGTTTTTTTACGCTTGTTTTTTTAACTGTCTTACGGGAAATAGATGCTGCAGCCCAGTGGAGTTGGCTTATTGAAGATGAAAGGTAATTGAACCAACATGGGATTAAATAAGGCTTTTCCATCTCTCCATGTGACCCGTCTTAACAGCTTTTAACCAAACAGTGGAAAAGTACAGAGTGTGTCCGTGGCCATTTGGCACTCAGTTTCTCCAGACACCATTTCCAGGGCCTTCGGTTGTTCCCTTCGTTTGCTTCAGTCAGTTTGTTGAATTTGATAACATTATTTGATGTTATTTGATAACATATTCTTCAAGTCTGGATTGGAACAGAGAGTGCAGAACAGGGAAGAATGAAGGAAAGACCCAGAATACTGACCCTGTACAATGTGAATACAATAGAACTAAATAAAATAAATTCTTGTGTACAAATGGGGGCTGGAGTCTGCTCAGTGCATGAGGGCTGGTCAAGCGGGTTTTTTCCAACAGAAACAGTGCAAAGTGATATCCAGAGAGAGTTTCCCAACTCCATTTATTCTCAGTTATCTCAGAGCTGTTGGCCACTAAGGGTGAAGCTTGCTCAGCTTGCTTCAGCCACAGGACTGATAATTTCCAGTGGAATTACGGCTCCATGTTTCAAAAGATGCCTTGACATTTCTTGGGAGAGGAAGATGACTGACATAAATGTATCCGAACAGGAAAGGAAGGATGTTATTCTTGGTATTGTTCAGGGTGTTTTTCTCTTCTGTGGAGTACAGTTGAATCATGAACAGGAATGACAAACTAGGAAGTTTGGAGGGGACTGCAGTGATCAGACCTGATAGTGCCTGCTTGAGGAGTCAAACCCCTTGCTGATACCAGATCCAAGTTAAAACATGTTAAAACAGCCCAGGAGCTTTTCTAAGATCTCAATGTGGCAAATACTCGGTAATGGGTAATTTTCTTTTTTGGTTAGAAAACTTTGGAGTTGATTAATTTTTTAAGAGAAAGCACTGAGTTTGCTGGGTTTCTTTGAGGGTTTTTTGGGTGTTCTGGTTTGGTTTTCTAACCAAATGCTGAGTAAAGTATTACTAGGTGTTTCAATCTTGTGCATTGTGTTACGTGGATAACAATATTGTCTAATTACAAGACATAGGTCACTGACTGATGTAAAGATCAGATGAGGGAACTGCTCTGTATTGTACAGAAGAGAAATTGTGCTTTGCTACCTCCATTTAATTTCTGTTTTCTTCAGTCTGAGGGTCTTGCCTGTCTGTTTTATCCTCTTAGGTATAAACGACTCAGCAGTTTCAGGAAATAAAATCAGATGTGATGGTTCATTTCTCTCATAGAAGGATGAAATATCATCTTGTCAACAGAGGGAGGTTGTGGTCAGACCAGGAGGGCAGAATCTCTTTGTGCTCAGCATCATTTCCTTGGCTGATGACCACAGGGTCACTGTGTCTTTAATTAATATTCTGGGCTTGTGTATATAATTTTTGATACCAGAAGTTCAAATCTTCCTTTTGACAAGTGTTTAATTTTTTGGACAGGAGCGTTGCCTTGAAACCACCTAGGGAGAAACTCAAAATTGCCAACAAGATGAATGCCTCCAGGCTCCAGGAACAGTGGTGTCAGGGAATGACTGATCTGAGCAGGTTACTCTGGACTTCACAGTCAGTGGAGGACTGCCTTAAGAAGTTTAGGATGTGATTCCTCATTTTCTCATGGAGAGACTGGATTTAGTGAGGTGAACTGTACAAAAAGCTCTGGTAGTTTTAAGTAGATCTCCTTTACCTACAGGGGTACCTGGACAGCTGGTACTTGGTGTGGACAATTGAGATAAATCCCAGTAACCTGTGATTTGATTACTGTGCTTTGTAAGAAATATGGGTTTATTACAGATGTGCTGTTTTTCTGTGGAAATCTGTAGAATCCAGGTCTTTCGTCTTCGAAAATGAAAACAATATATGCCAAAATAGGCTTTTGAAGGCACAATGGAGAATTACTAACATTGCACTTCTCCTTTTTTTAGCATAAGTGTTGATGTACAATCTTTCTGAGTTGTAAGAATTGAGTCAAGCAGTTGGAGGGGAATGTACAGGGTTAGAATAAAATTAGTCTGTCAGTGTAGATACGTAATAGACACCATGGTGCTACCTTGGCCACTCTGTCATTAAAATCCCAGAAATAGTCCTGATGAGTTTTATTCTGTTCTTGTAATCAGACCCTGCAGTGCAGTTGACTGTAGTCTTAAAATACTTGTCTGGATTGATTAAAGAGGTGCAGAATTACAGGGCTGTGCTCTGATGTTCCCAAATGATTTCACCATCTCTGGATGTGTCACCTGCTGTTGAAATAATGGGAGGAAAAGTAAAAATTGAATCATACTGGTGAAATTAGAGATTTTATTGGAAGGTTTAGTTGGGCACTAAGTGCCCTGCTGAAATGGTTAGGTGGGATCTTTCCCACTTGGTGCTTGCTTTACACCCAGACGTAGATGTTAGCATAGAACAGAATATTTCAGTCAGAAGGGACCTACAGTGATCATCTAGTCCAGCTGCCTGAGCAATTCGGGGCTTGCTAAAGGGTTAAAACATCCAGGTCATTAATAAATAAACAATGAACAGGACTGGCCCTAGGGCTCATCCCTGAGGAACACTGCTGGTGACAGTCCCCAGGCAGATGGAGCCTCTTTGAGCTCTGCTCTTCAGCTAGTTCTTCACCCAGAGCACCGTGAACCTGCTCATCCCACAGTGGGACAACTTGGCCAGAAGGATGCTGGGAATACCAAAAGCCTTACTAAAATCCAGAAAAACTAAATCCCCTTCCTCCCTTGGGCAGTTGACCTTATCATAGATGGATATCAAATTAATTAACCTTGTGTTGACTGTGCCTGGCAGCTGCAGTCTTCAAAAGACTCTCAGCAGCACCCAGTATAATCCTCTCCATATTTTTTTCCAGGACCTGAGGTCGGACTAACAAGTCTGTCCTGTTTTTGTCTGGGATAGAGTTAATTTTCCCTAGTAGCTGGTGCAGTGCTGTGTTTTGGATTCAGTGTGAGAATAGCGTTGATAACACACCGATGTTTTGGTTGCTGCTAAGGAGTGGTTATTCCGGGTCAAGGACTTTCAATTTCCCAGTCTCTGGTGATGAAGACGTGACTGGGACAACAGCCCTGAACTGGCCAAAGGGATAGTCCATGCCATGGGACATCATGCCTAGTATATAAACTGGGAGGTGTTATCCAGGAGGAGTCAGTGGTATTTTGGGATGGGCTGGGCATCAGTCAGTGACTGGTGACTTGTGCATCACTTATGGTCTCTCTTTTTATTATCTCCCTTCTCATTACTATTATTATAATGTTATTTTACTTAAATTATTAAACTGCTCTTACCTCAACCCACGGGTTTTAACTTTTCCCAGTTCTCCCCGTCCCCCTGTGCTGGGAGCAAGGGGCTGTGTGGATCTCGGCTCCTGGCTGGCATTAAACCCTGACAGTTTTTGGTGTAAGTTCTAGAATTATTTTCTGTACAAGTCGATGTCTCTTGCAGATAGTTTAATTACCGTGGATTATTTTAGGTATCATATTGATGACATGGGTGAGCAGAAGGAATGGGAATGGGGTTGTCATGACTACTGTGATTTTTTTTAAAATTTTTGTACTTCGATTTAAAAATATTTTTATCTCTAAATTTTTTAGGGATAAGAAATGTCCTTTGCTGATTGTAAATTACTGGTNGTCGATGTCTCTTGCAGATAGTTTAATTACCGTGGATTATTTTAGGTATCATATTGATGACATGGGTGAGCAGAAGGAATGGGAATGGGGTTGTCATGACTACTGTGATTTTTTTTTAAATTTTTGTACTTCGATTTAAAAATATTTTTATCTCTAAATTTTTTAGGGATAAGAAATGTCCTTTGCTGATTGTAAATTACTGGTCATACTTTGGGCTCCAGTAATTCTAGCAGAAGCAGTTTTCAAGACATTTTTTCTGGAAATCAGAAAAGGGTGAGAAGAAAGAGCATTCTCTTGGCAACTTATATAAAGGAGAACTGGGTTAGTTTAATACTCGTGTGATAGTTGAGTACAACTTACTGTGGTGCTCACAAAAGGGCATGATTTGTTTCAAATCAAGTGGTTTTAGATAGAATTTCTCTAGAAATTTTTTTAAATGCTGGTAATTTTTGCTTGAACTGGTAAATTGCTGCAAGCTTGCAGCTACTATTACTAACAATAATTTCATTGTTTTATTTAAATCAATATAATTATTTTTCCATGAGGAGATCTTGCAGTGCTCGTGCCTTAGTTGTGGTTAGGAATGAGTTTCTCTTGTGGAACTGATGTAGGCCTTTAATTATTTCATAGCAGAGGGAAAACTGATGCAATTTTAAGGTATCTTCAGTCATTCAAGGGGTAAATTAACTTCTTTATGACTAATGGAGTAAATATTTCTCTCCTGCACAAGAGTGGGTGTCCTTTGTGTTCTGGGTGTGTTCATTCTTGACCTTTGCATTACTTGGACCATAAACATGGTAGTGCAGGGAGAGAATTCCAGTGCTATCCTTGTGTTGTCAGCATTGATCAAACAGGGATCCTTCCACAGCGACCAGCTCAGGTCTGGCTTTTAAAAAAGAGAAGGAGTTTTCTTGGGTTTTTTAAAACATGCCCATTTAAAAAAAAAAAAAAAAAGCAAAATTTTGCTTAGTTTATCCCTAAGCATACATATTTATGTGATTATTACCTACACAGTTCCCTCCTGAATTTGATTGATGCCTCTGGCCTCCTTTATGTGCTTACTCAGCGACAGCAGTGTCTCTGCTCTGATTCCCAGGATGGTTGTAGCTTGGGCTGGTGATATAACCAGATCAGCCCAAGCTGAAAATGGGTTAATTTGTCCTGTTTCTCAGCCCTTGCTGAATTGCCTGGTACATGAGTAGGCTGCCACTTGTCCCCCTGGCTTGCTCAATCTCGTTCTTAAGACAGTCTGGCAGTGAGTGTTGGAATTAAACTGCAGAAAAAATTATTTCTCAGTCATCCTTGGGTTGTTGCTGGTATCTCTTAACTGGGTGTTTTTGTGCACGCACTTGGAGGCTGATAATTTCAGGTATTAATTTTCTGAAAGACTGAAATGCTTGTTTTTGTTTCGTGTTATTAGAAACAACACTGAAAGTATTTTTTTCGTGAAACCTAGTTAATATTATTGACTAATATAAATAATAGGATAAGGAATCTCTAGCAATGGATTTTTATGCTGACTGTGTCTGTCAGTTACATGCAGCTCATTCAGCTGAGGAGCTTGTCTTAAATCCCACACCTGAGCTACTTAAAGGAGCAGATCTAAACAGAGGCTGTGAATTTGCAGAAAGTGTAAATAAGGACTTTAAAGCCTTGTGTTGCTGAAGATATTTCTGTGCAGTGTTTTCCTTTACAGTTGGTTTTTGAGGTGGGGAAAAGCCAGAAGCATCAGGTGTGAGAAGTGATGGGCTTGGCTCTCCCAGCACTTGGTTCCCATCCTGCGTATCCGTGACTGTTCCTGACCACTCTTCTCCAGTCCACAGCCTGTCTGTGCACGGTGGATTTAAAAGTGCAGTTTGCCCGTGGTGGTGATGAATTCCACTTTTCCTGGTCACACAGAAAGCAGGAGAGAATTGGAAAAAAAATCCTCATTCCCTGCCCTGCTTGTTTTATTTCTACTTCTCTGACAGGTGTTGCTATGTAAGTCAAGGATCTTGTAGTTAAACGAGCACAGTCTTTATTTTAAAGTGAAAATAGGATTTTGGCAGAAGTTGGCAGCACTAGAAAAATGCTCCTACTTGCCCTGAGCGGATTGTTTCTTTCCAGGGGGTGTGTGTATGTGACAGAGGCTGGAAAAGAGAGGGATAAGTGTGTGTGGGCACTGGCAACAGGCCACACTCTTCAGGCCATGCTCCGTATCATCCCTCCCCTCTCTCATTGCCTTGCAGAATGTATAGGCTCAGCTATATAAAATAATACATTTATTTCAAAGTTGTGTTAAATGAGCTCATCTCAGTCACTCAGCAGTTATGAAATCCTGCCAAGTGCTACACGTCTTGTAAATTTAGAGGGTTTTTTGGTTTTTTTTTTTCTTTTTGCAAAGGATGAAATACTACACAGTTACTGAGGCAGAGAGAAGGCATCTTCCTTCACCCGTAACATACTGAGGCACGAAGAACGGTGCTGAAAGCCAGGGTTTCTGATTTGACCCTCCTTCGTAGAGCTTCTGAACGTGAAGATTCCCGACTCACAGAAGCTGTCGGCTCGTGGCAGGCAAAATTATCATTCCCTGCACTCACAGCTGAGGGTTTTGACAGGGTTGGTGACCAGCTCTAGCACAGCACAGCTCCTTCTCCTTTTCCTTCTTCCTCATCGCCAGCTTGGAACCAGGAACGGGTGAGACTTCTGCTGCTTCCCTTCTAATGAGGTACGAGTTCCTGATCAAATGTTAAGAGCTGCTTGTTTCTATGTGAAGAAATCAGATTCAACCCCTGGACTTGTTCCAAGCAGGGATATCATTAAATTTGACTCTCGTGTTTCAAACTGTTAAAGCCTGCTGATCTGACACAGCCAGGGATGCAACTAAAATATAGCTGCGTTTCAAAGATGGGAGGCAGAAGGAACTGCTGGGTAATTTAGTCTGACATTTAGGGTGTCATAGGTCATTACGTGTGACTGTTACTCCCTGTTTTGAGCTCAGTAGCTTATGTTTGACTGAAAATTTGAAAAATTAACAGGCATCTGCTGAAAATGTTTTTCAGAAGGGCAGGCTGGCTTACTTGGGAGTTACTTAGAAATGAGGATTTCAACATCTCTCTTAGTAATTTGTTCTGTGGGACAAACAGTCTGTGCTTGCTTCTTTCTTTTTTTTCTTTTCCCCTTGTGTTTTGCTGCATTTCTAACTTGGATATGCCTAATTCTGCATAGTTTCATGGGAATTTTAAGCTGGCATAAACTGGCAGAACTGCTGAAAGAAGCAGTCAGCATGCCCCAGTTCCTGCCTGGATGCCAGCTGGCCCCTGGTCCTGGCCTGGGGCTCCTACAGCTGTGGGTGAACCCACTGCAGAACCAGCCACAAAAGCAGCATAATCAGATGTGTCCAGGGTCAGTACCAAGATCTAGTTCATGGCACAGCTGCATGAAGGGGGAATGAACAGTCAGGGATGAGAAGTGGGTAAAGGTGGCCTCAGCAGCAGGTGGTGAAGCCACAGAGTTGCTTTCAGCTGTTGGTTCTTGGCCTCTTCCTTCTGGGAATGATGTTGGTTCTAGGCCCTTTTCTGATGGGAACAGTGGTGGTTTGTGTTGCTTTGCAGCCAGCAGTGTCTGTGGGTCTCATCGTCATGGTGTTAAACACCAAAACTTCGCAACCAGGTGTGCATCAGAACTCTGGAATGAAAAAAAAATACAGTTATTTGATGTAGCAAAAGCTGTTCAGAGGCGTTATCTAAGTATTAACATTTATTTTGTTTCTGAGCTGTTAGTATCTGTGTTGTAGTAATTGGTAGCTAATACACAAGGGAAAAGGGCTTTGGATTTACTGGAGGGCTTATATGAGGCAAATTAGTCTGAGTGTTAGCAGGTTGAACGTGGAAATTCTCAATATGTGATGACTATTTTTAGTAAACATTTTTTCAAAAAATAAACTCTGCTTTAAAGACACAAATTGATATTTCTCTTAAGACCAGCTGTTGAACAATATTTAGTGGTAAACCAGGTGAACTTCACACTAAATAATTTTTTTGTCTCAACTGAATGATTATTTATATCTCTTAGGAGAGCATTCGGTAAGAAGCCAGCTCTCCTGTTTTTAATACTTTATTGTGGTTTGTAGTAAGAGGAGAACATCTTCAGCCTGTAAAAGTCTGAGATGTACATCATACTAACATTGTATTAGTTTAATGTGCTTCCTCTGTAGTCTGAGGAAGGGTGAGGTTTTCTGAGATAAGAGGAAGAAGAAGCTGAAGCTTTTAAGAGATGCGAGCACAAGTCAACCCCAGCAACAAAGGATTGTGCAGTCTGGGCAAGGGAATGGCTCTATCACCATGAAACACCGTGGAGTTTGTCCCTGTGGAGTTACGAACTAGAAATTCAGGATATACCCATCTCCTGGAGCATCACATGCTGATGTTGTTCTCCATAGATGGAAAATGACTTTTTCCGGATACTGCTGAAAGTGTTGACTGGTTGTTTTTTTACTACTGTCAAAATAATTTTTGTTGTTTGCATTTCAGTTTACCAGTAACTCTTACTGTAGTGAAAGTTGTTACGTAAAATTGGCCTGTATTTTCTTGCCAAAAGACTCCAGTATTGTTCAAGCGATGGTGCTGCATCAGTTGAAGCACCAAGTCACTATTCAGCACCCTAATTTCATGTCTGTTCTGGCAGCACAGAGCAAAACCTTCTTGTATTTCAGACTGAAAAAGATTCCATTTTCTTTGGAGATGGATTTGGTTTTGGATAATCTGATTGTGAATTATTTCAGCAAGACTTTACCTTCACAAGTTGTAGCTGGTACAGATCTCATTTTAACCATGGGAACTGATGAACTCAGCTGTACAGGCTTGTTTTGCAAGAGGAATCTTCTTTCCCCTTCTGTCGCGTTCCACTACGGGGAACTGCGGAGAGTTCTTTTAAAAATGGATGGTCGGGAACTAAATAAAGCCAAATGAGGCAAACTTATCTGAGAACCGTTTATTGATAACCAAAAGGAGAAGGAAAATGAGTTGCCGGAGTGAAAGACGGCTAGGAGAGACAAAAAAGAAGAAAGAAAAATAGAAAAGGACTGGGGGAAAGAGAAGGAGACAGGGGACAGAGAGAAGAAGAGGGCGTTAACCAGCAGCGAGTCGGGGCAGCGCTGTCGGCATCCAGGCGGGGCTGGGGTGCGGGCGCTGCCTGCCCGTGGCCGGGCTGGCTCTGACCGAGCCTGCGCGGC
>VXAZ01003032.1:714-49458 GCA_013399875.1 Gymnorhina tibicen
AAGGCACAGTTGTACAAAGTGCTGAATTCGAACACCTCCTTTCAAACGTTTTTCAAAAGTGACTTCTTTAAGGGTTACTTTTTGGGGTGGTGGTGTTTGGCTTTGTTTTTTTGCCCCACTATGTTCTGTTAGTGGAAGCGTACAATTTAAAGCTTGCCTTGAAATTCTTTTCTGCACCTATAGAGGAAACACTGGTCTGACTACTTTTCTAAAGTAGAAGTAAAGCACTAAAGATTTTTATCTTTCACTACTGCAAAGAATGTGGTTGTAAAGTAATTCTTAGTAAATATACACTTAACATTACTGCAAGATCAGATCCTTAAAACATCTACTCCTGTTTCACAGGGTAGTTTCATTGAATCTTTTTATCTTTGAACAAAAAATCTCACTTTTGTGTTTCAGAGCACATAGCACTCTGCACTATTAAAAACCTGATAAGTAATAATTTACTTAAAACAAATTCCCAGCACTAAGGATATCAATAAAACCCAGAACTAGAGCATAAAATTGAAGAGACAGTTACACAATTCTGTGTGTGCTTGCTGCCCTAGCTCACCGCTCTACATCTTCACATCAACCTAATTAATTTGACACACAGTCTCCCCACAGCTGAGAAAGTCCTGCTTCCTTACCAGTTCTTAGGAAAAGCTTAAATACAAAACCCGCTACGTTTAAGTAAAGTTAAGGTTGTGACACAAATCAACAAACGGAAGGAAATTCAAAGATAATACTGACAATCCATGCTTAATTCATGATTGCTTAACAAAAGGGCGAAACGCTATGAGGAACCAATGTTTAGCTTTAACTTCACTCTGTCTGTGTTCTTGGGCAAAAAAGGTGTTTATCTCAAAGATTATATTAATTCAGTCGGCTCTGTCAGTCTAGATGCATTCTAATGATTATTTAGCATTTAACAACGTGTTGGATGTAAAGAAACTTTTAAACTAATTGTCAGCATCCTAGCATGTTACACTCCAACAGACATCATTAATTAAAAATACATCCTGAGAAAGTTATGCTAGACCAACGTAAAAAAGGATATAATAATATAATTTCTTTCAGAAATAAACAAAACACACTTTTTGTATACAAAACCATAAAATTATTCATTTTGTAATGTAACATGAAATAGAGAATTTGTTTTTTCTCATCAGTTAACAGCTCTCAGTATGTACACATACTTCAATTCCTGTTTGAATCCCAATCCATGTGTATACTATAAAAGAGTATTTTCCTGGTCAGAAAAATGTCAGAGAAAGGAATGCAGCCTATGGCTACATTATTAGAGTGTAGGGGTTTTATTATTTAATCTTTTAGGCTTCCATATAAAACTTAGTATTGTAGTGTGCTTTAAAAATAATAATTAGATAAAAAACATGTATGCCTGGTAGTTTTGTATACTACCTATCCTATGTAGAAGTAAGAAAACAAAAGAAGAAAATTAATAAAATGACAAAAATCACACTTCACAGCCTTCCCTGGACGACATGAAATTACCTGACACATACATACCTTATTGAGTTAATTGCAGGACAACAATAACAGGTTTTGTAATTATTTTCTTTATTTACTGAAGTTGTTATTATTATTGATGAATTAATGTATCAAATGATTAAAAGTTTTGCTGGAAATTAGCAATATTACTTATTTTCTTCCCAGTTGAGTTACTAAGCAAACATGATCTTTGATCCCAGACATCAAAACTCTGTTAACTTTCATAGCATAAAAAACCTGCCACTGAACAGTTTCAAACAGGGCTTTCAAAACCCTGCCTCTGTACAAACCTGACATCAAGATTGTAATTGTCAAAGCAAGAACAATTCTGTGTTTCATCCTTGGGATTATGAAAAAAAAAGCACACTTGCACAGGACTGTGTGCTCCCACCCAGTCACAGCCTCACAGAGCCTCAGACACTCCCCGGTGGAGCCTGAACAACCACGTGTGTGAAGTTGTTAAGTCTTTGTAAGACCATGGGACACCACCTAAAAGATTCCCTGAGAAGTCAGGCACACGCTCCTCAGCTGATTTCCTCTACCTGACAAAATACAAAGGTACTGAGGACATGAGGGCTTCAAAAGCCTCTGAGGAACAGCGGCTGCTCTTCTCCCCTTGCGAAGAGTGACAGATTCTTTGATAAAGGAGGTTCAACAACAAACAGAGCTCGCAGCACTGTAAGGGGCTCACTTTTTAACTTACCAGCAACAGAAACAAAAGTGAGAAAGTCTTCAACTGAACTGCCAGAAAATAAATGAGAAAAGGGTGATGTCTGGCTCAACCCTGCAACTTGTTAATCTAATTAACATTCACTTGCTATCACATTTTTAATCTAAGGCAAAATTTTTACTTACTTAGAAACTATAAATTATGCTTATAAAGTCTACTTTGTTACAGTTTGTTTTGCATTTTCAGCTCAGATATTAAAAGCAGAATTTATTTGTCAGGTTGGCATGCTGAAATATGCTGAAGATTATAATGCTAATCAACTAGTCAATAATGTATAAAAAATCAGACAGTATCTCAGCTATTTTAATGGATCCTTAATAGCAAAAACAGTAAAATTTTTAAGCTAATAGTAAAATGTGGTAGCAACACTATCAATAGAAAATACTCTCAACGTCCCAGTAACTGAGTGCAATGATGCTGAGTGAACGCATTATTGACAGATGGACCTTAGCATACAGAAGTCAAGAGAAGCTCAGGTTGGACAGAGCTAATCAGCCAAATACTACATTTATTCTCCACTCATTCATTCTCTGAAACATGCTTCCTTGCTTTTCATCTAGCTATAAACACTTCCTTTTCTCTCTCTTTATTCTTCCATAAGCAAGGTTTTCTCTATCTTAGGTTTCTTTGCTTCAGTTTTTCAGTTGTTTCCCCACTTTTGGGAAAAATCACATTTTCCGCTGAGTAACTGCACTGAATGAAGGGTGAAATCAGTTTGAGAAATTACTGATCCTCAAGACATGGATTCCATTATGCCCATGATAACTCTTTCCACGTGGGTTGTCAAAGTCAGAAGGGACGAGAGCAGGGCCTGTAGATCTGTAGTACACAGACAGAATGGACAAGTCTGCCTTCAGACTCTGTCCTGCACATCTCGCTGTTCAGCAGTGACAAGAAGCACCTTCATTATTATCACCTTGTGTTCTACAGACGGTTCCTCTCCCTGAATTTCCATGAGACATTTCACAAATTCAGAAATTCATCTTGGACAAGTGGTGTCGAGCTGAGAAAATCTGTTTTTAAGTCTGGGAACATCTGTTCTGCCCGTGGAAGTACAAACAGGTGCAGACCAGAGGAAAGCGCAGTAAAGGCCCATGTTCCCTCTCCTCTGCCATGCTCCAAGCTCTGCAGCTGCAACAGCTGCATGGTGGGCTCATGTTTTAATACTGTGGGCATAAGGTGAGCAGAACTCTGCAGAACAACACACCCTTGAATACACAATACAAACCCCAGTGAAACGCAAAATATGAAAAGGACAATAGAAGAATGAGTTTGTGACCACTGGAACGGTAATCACTTTGACACAGTAATTCTGTATTAAAAGCTAGAGAGTTTAAAGTTTAAAAAAAAAAAAAAAAGTGAATGAGAAACAAAATAATCAGCAAGCCTGAAATGAACATCTCAAATACAGAGTTTTTAAATCCTACTTAAAGTTAGGCCGATAAGTGGGAGACAGACATTTGAGAATCTGGCCTTATGGCAGAAATAAGTGTCTTATTTAATGTCAGTATCTTATTTGAAAAATCAAAGACAGGATAAAACAAAGCAGCCTTTCCAACCAAGTCCTAGAAGTTTTCCTATTCTAAATACAAAATCTGTCTTTCTATGAGGCCTATCAAACCAGACATTTAATTCCTAAGGTGCTCTTCTCTATTTCATCATAACAGCATTTTTAAAGGATCATCAACCTCATTCAAATTTTATGGCCTACAACAGGTGATCAATCTACATTCTTGCTTGCTTGATTATGCTTTTACAGCAACTAGAAACATATATATTTTTTTATTTTTCTCTCAAACATTCTCCTGGTCTCCAGGACTATTCAAAGGGGACTCTACCCAATCTGGGTACCAATTAGCCTAGTAATTGCCAATTCTATAAGGATACTTTGCAGCAAATACATACACTGACTTTCATACTTCTAACCACAGATATTTTTAAGCATGTCAAACACTTTTTATACATTTCCTATTTATATGGATGAAAGTTTTGAAAATTTTTATCTCTGCATTTCTAACACCTTCTATAATAGTTCCTGTGAACTCTGGTTCAATCTTCACAAAAATAAAGATATAGATATGTTACATACCATAGTCTGTGATCTTACAGGATACTAAATACAGCTCTTTCAGGTTCCGTCCTTCTCTGGCAATTACCTCCACACATCTGGAACACACAGTAAAATTACCGTTACAAGACAGTAAATCACTTAAATATCAAGACTACAATCCACAGGTAAGAGGTACTGTATCTCAAGTTCTTCATTTTGCAAATGGCTCCATACATTTCACTGAAAATGAATATGGCTACATGTTAACACCGCAGAAAAATATTATTTTAAATGGAATACCTTTATATGGATATTCCCCTAAGTCTAATATGTGAGTTGCTTGAAATGTATACAGACAAGCACTTTGGAAAATTACACAAATGTGAATTTCCATTTCTTTATTACTTTGAAAAGTTTCTGTTGCAAATTTTAAGCTTTGACAGCTTTCTTCTGGAGAAGAACAGTAAATGCACTGTAATGAGGACAAAATATAAGAAAATGTAATTTTAAATTCCTGTTTGTATTTCTTCAGTGATTACTGCATGAGTCAGCATTCAACAGGTCATGAAATGTTACACAATCATGGTGTTCAAACACATTGCTGGAGAAGCTTGTATAGATGAGAAAACAGCTCATTCATTTGCCTTATCATAACTGTGATGAATATGCAATGAAACATAGAGGGTTTTATGTTAATCTTGCTGTTTGATTTTTGTAAGCAAGAAAATTAATATGAATTAATGAATGAAATTAAATAGGAGCTTATTATGTACTTCTGACCAAGCCCATATTACAATATTATGTTTCCAGCTGCATTGTTTATAACATATCACTCAGAAATCACAGAATCATAAAATACATTTTCAATCCTATTAATGTAGATCTGTTGTTCATTAGATCAACTAGCATGACCATTGTGCTATTTTCTACATAGATACATTTTTAGAAGTGTATTTTATTGGATACGTTGTAAGAATTTCTTCTGCTCCAATATATTCGACTTTAATTTTCAGGTCAATTACCCAATCACTTACTCTGACACTTAAATCAACCCTTGAACAGTACACAAAATTAAATTACTTGCCAATTTCTAAGAAAATAAGTATTGCTGAATTTGTCATACTTTTGAAAGATACACCTAAATCTTCAGGGACCTTTTTCTTCCACTTACCACCTCCAATAGATTATCTCCCAATCTGATTTAACTGTTCATGCTGCCAATTTTAGATTTTAAAAGCAACCACCTAATTCTTACAGCTTACAATAAGGCTATAACAACACCCCTTCATACCTATTTGTCCTCTCCCTGCTTCCTTCCACTACTACTAAACAGCACACTGACAGAGTACCTTAATCACAGTTCCTTTAACACTATTATAATATTCAACCCTGGAAAACTGTGAGAGCCTGATATTTAGAAGTTTTTTGCAATTCCTATCATTAGGTAAAGGTTACCTTACCTCATGAATACAGAAAGAAAAGAAAGAAATATTTACACCAGGATTATGCTTTTTAATATAAGGTAACCTCAGAACTACACATTTTCCTGAAATAAGGTAAGATTTAGAGCATTAAACACACTCACTCAGGTACATGGAAAACTTCTTCTGTTCCTGCAAGACACAATTTTGAAGAACATATTCATCTTTGTTAACTGGCTTATTAATATAACTAGGCCATGAGAAAATATTTTTTATTGTTTATTCCACAAAAGTACTTCCTAATAATGAGATTTTATTGCTATTATTGGTAATATGGTAAACAGAAAAGCATTATAATGTATTTTATTAGCAGTATTTTCATTAGGCATTTCAGCAAATAAGATACAATTGAAGAGTCAATGGATACTAAGGTTAAAAGAAGTTCTTCTTAATTATCATATATGTCATTTAGCAGAGCAACCCTATTATGAAACACATCTTACCTTGGATAAAAATTCTGAACCTAGAAAAATATGAGTCTAAAAGTTTTCAAATTATTTTTGCTAATTTTTACTCACTGAGAGGCAACTAATCTAACAAAACTGAAGTATAGCGATCAGTGTCTAAAAATACCACCACAAGACTGTCAAGATGACATTAAAGACTACCTAATTTTCTCTGCAACTTCAGTTGCACACCTTTTCAATCAGTCAGGGTCAAATTTGTATTATCTGCACAAATGCAAAAGCACTTGACTGTGTCACCTTTACAACTGTAACCTTTAATCCCTCCAGGTAGTGCCAGCTCTGGGGGTTAAAGTTTATCCAAGTGGCTTGAGTGACTCCAGTCCTGTTCTCAGTGACATCTTGGGAGTCTAAATTAAATACTCTTCACTTTCTTCTACTAGGAAAAGAAAACCTTCACAGTCTTCAGCTATATTCATTAAACAGTGAAGGAAAACAAACAAACAAGAAAAAAAAAGGTTAAAAAAATGGTGCTTTGACTGCCTAATTTCTTTCTGTTTTTTGAAAATATGAAAATCACCTAACATCTAAAAGAATGAGGTAATGACACACCAAGTTTGGAGAAAAAAAATACATAGCTAAAATATTGAATTTATGTGCTTCTATGTGCTTTCTATACCTTGCATAAGTCAATCTAATTCCAGTTTTAATTTCTATTATCCTTTTTATATATCATCCTCATGTAAATCAACCTGCAGAGACAGGAGAAACACTTTATATGGCCTCATTTCCCTCTGCTCTATAGAGGGTCACACAATACATAATCGCTAGTAACAACTGACTTCTTTACAACTGACAACTTTTAAGGAAAAATAAGAGTAGTTGTGTAGTTATTGCTTTTACCTTTAATCTTTGTTAAACATGACAGCAAAGAAAAAGGTTAAAAGAACAAAATCAAATTAACCTTTTCTAGAAAGCAAGGATCATCTTAATTCTGTTGTAATAATCCATCAAAATGATGTCAGATTATTGTCATATCTATCTTGGAAGTATTTATATTCATGACGTTGCTGAATTAGACAACAAAGAAGCCTAACCCAAAAAAAAAAGAATCAGCATTATACTGGTAAGATATTAGAAGAAAAGATATTATTTAAAGCTGTGGCAAATTACAGAAGTGAGCGAACTGGAAAACTGAGCCCCATAAAACTTGGGGACTAACCCCTCTCTGTCAGGGACCTAACATGGACATGGTGGCAACGGCTCTGTGCCAAGGCTGAGAGAACTTCTTAAATCTCTTGACCCAAAGTTATGAGCAGGCTTTCATCAGCTGTATTAAATGTATTAAAATACAAACAATCTTTCAGAAAGAAAAGAGATTTTTACACTCAAAATAACTTATTACCAAAAATGAGCCAAGGAATAAAGAAATAAAAGTATAGTTAGAGCTTTGCTAATATACATGTCTGGATCAGAGCTGGCCAAAGTTAAGAACTTTTCACTTCTTACTTTGCAAATGAGTATCATTTAAAACTATGTAACACATTAAAATATCAAAACAGAGAACATGAAAAATTTTAGGAAGACACTGCTTATTTATTAAACCTGAAAATATTATCCAATAAATGCTTACACCAAGCTTTCCCTAGATCTACTCAATATTTTATGAATGCTATTCTCTGATAGACTGTTAGGCAATTCAGTTTTATTGCATTTGGTTCTAAAAGTAAGAAATTAATATCACACACTGTGAAATTTAAAGTGCAATCAGGAGCAAGAAAAGGGCAAAAAGCACAAACTGGTTTCCCATAAACCAGCCAATCAAACAATATTTAAGAAATCAAGAATATAACTAAAAATGTACCTACATACTATTAATTCAAAATAGAGTTACAAGACCACAGAGGTCTGTAAGTAACTAGACTTGAAAGATAACTGAGCACTGTGATGCTGAACATACCCACACTGAAAACACCCCAAAATTCATGATAATGACTTTATAAAGAGACTAATAAAGCTAAGACTGCCTCTTACTGTTACAATTTCTAAAGATGTCTTTCTACTTCATAAACTAAAAAAATCTCAAGGTGAAAACAATATAACTATAATGTTGCTCAACTTTCAGCAATTGCTGTCAGGAGAAAACTCTCCATCTGGGTTACAGATTTGTCCACTAACACATACTTGTGTATATTGCTCTTCCCACCTGATCTGTAGACATGAAAAATTACTTAGGTGTACAAAGATTTACTGGTATAAAGCTTCTCTGCCAACAAGTCTCTTCAAAAGTAACTAAACTGCACGACTGAAACACAGATATGTCTACTGACAATTTCAAATTTAGGCCCATATTCTTGATAACTTCCCACATACAAATATGGGACTCTCAGAGTCAAGGTTGACGACTTCCCAAAATTTAAGAGTTTAAAAATAACAATAAAACTCAAAAAAAAACCAGAAAAAAAAAAGTCATTTGAAACCCCAGAATTTTCTTCTTCTAGCCAATTGCTCTCTACATTCCTTGACCTGAATGAAAGCTTAAGGTTAATGAAGTAAACTTCAAGCTTCTAACTGCAAGAAAAGATAAACCAGATCCTTGAGTTATGAAAAATAATTGTATATTTATATATATGTATGTTACGTGTGTGTGTGTGTGTGTGTGTGTGTACAAACACAGAGCTATTATATTTCTGATCTAAATCTGAAAACATTGTAAAATTGTATTTGTGGCAACTGAAAGGAACTAATGAGAAAATATGAGTACAGTATTTGTGGTGTAAGTGGTCCTGGGAGACCTTGTTACAGTCTGAGAGGCTCTTCAGCCCTGAGCAGAGCTAACTGGAGTTGCCATGTACCGGTTATGAGTCTACAATTTGAGGGAGTGAGTGAGCTTCACCCACCAAAGAGGTATAAAACCCCCAAAACATTAACATACCACCTTGGTCAGGTTCAAAATGAACATCAGACTGCTTGCAGGTCTTCTGTGGTATTTGACTGTATTTGTCTCTAAGTGGTCAAGTGAACAACTTGCTATCCCTCAAAACAAAACCAACAGCCCTACTGGGAAGCAAGAGGGAGCTTGGAAAGAGCAAGAACACTAAAATATACCATGGAAACCATAAACCTCTCATGAAGAAATATATAGCACATCTCAAAAATTAGCATTTCAAGCGTTATATTCAGGACAGAAAAAATTAGCTGCATATGTAATAACACTCGGAGTCATCGGTTTTGATGACTTAAATTTTCCAGTGGAAGGCAGTAATGCAATATAATAACCAAATCTCTCATGTAACAAAACCAAACCCCTGGCCACAGAAGTATATATATAGTCTTAAGAAATTGATGTAATCTGAGGCCCACTGCACTAGGAAAGAATAATTTAAAAGCTAAAATAGTGAAAATACTAACATTTTACTGACAGACCTATAATTGTAAAACCTCATAACAATAAATGATGAACTTAATACCCTGATGGATACATATTCTTGGTTCAGGATTCTCTTTCATTGACCATTTTATTTGCTTTATGAACAATAGATCTCTCTCAATACATTTGTTTTCTAGTAATTTATACTAATAAGAGGTATGATTTTTACTTGTTTTTCAGTTACCCTTGTACATAGTTGGTACTGCCATTTTAGAATCACATTCAAAATATGTATCTCAAAATGATTTTTAATTTCAAGACCAAGAACTGGATCTATATGAAACAATATTAACCACAGAGACAGCAAAACAGGATAAGACTTGTAATCAAAAGCACAAATGGAATTTGAAAAGCCCTTTTTGTCTGGAGCCAATATGCAAAGTGTCACTAGTTTTACAAGTTAACAGCAATTATCCTAGAGCAGTCATTAAGTTGTGATTAGCAGGGAGGTATTCTGTAGAAAAATCAATGTAATTTAAAATTAGGTTTGCCAAACAGTTTTGCCACTTACGGCACAGGAAAACAGATAAGATTTTTTTTCATGCTGGAACTCAGAAATAACAGAGGTGAGGGCACCGAAGTCCCACAGTGTCTCCTTGTCCTCTGAGCTAGTCAGGTGCGTGCAAGCTCCAATCAGAGAGCTACACAGATAAATGAATCAGCTCTGTGCTTAAGCTATTATGCCCTGTCTTTCAGCAATAAATATCTGTTTTCAAATATTTATTAGAAGTCTTATTTAAAATTAAATGCCTCCTGTTACCCCGACTGAACGTAAATCCAGCAAGCAATTAAACCAAGAAAGCAGAAATTTAGCAAATTATTTAATTCCACTATCTGATTTTTATATGTAGCAGTATTCCAGGTGGCCTTCAGTTCCTTTCTGGCTTGGAGGAACTAGACACCATAACGGATTTAACAGAAATAAACAACTAGAAAAAATAATCTTACCCTGAACCCCTCATAAATCTGATTTGCCACAGCTAATCATGCTTAAGCCTGGAAAACAATTAAATGGTGTCTCTTATTTTTTTAAGAACTCTAAAATATTTTGGAATTCAGATTTTAAATGAACAGGCCTATCTGATACAGCACTTCAAATGCAGCTTCCTACATCTATTGTGGCAACCTGTCTATTGGCATAAGGAAAACCAAGGAACTGTTCACTACCAGCAAGTCCATGCATATTCCTCAGCAAACATTGTTTTGTATTATAAAAACAAATGATAGCTTCCTTCCTGAACTATTTCAGTGGTGCTTTCCCAGTAAAATACTGGCAAAATATTTGCATTCCTGATATGATACTGTTGAATTACTCTGCTACAATGGTCAATAGTTCAGAGTCCTAATGGCCATCAGTGACAAATGATGTTTTTCAGGGGTCCATATTGGGATCAGTGTTATTTTATATCTTCATTAATGACACAGGTGAAAGGATCGACTGCACCCTCAGCAAGTTCTAAGACGACACCAAGCTGAGTGGTGGAGCTGACACTCCTGAGGGATGGGATGCTATCCAGAGGGCCCTGGACAAGCTCAAGAAGTGGCCCCTGGGAATCTCACAAAGTTTAACAAGGTCAAGTGCTGGTGCTGCACCTGGGTCAGGGCAACCCCTGGTGCCAACCCAGGCTGGGGATGAACAGATCGAGAGCAGCCCTGCCCAGAAGGACTTGGGGGTGCTGGGGGTGAGAGCTGGACATGAGCCGGCCATGGGCACTCCCAGCCCAGAAAGCCAAGTGTGTCCTGGGCTGCATCCAAAGCCCCACGGGCAGCAGGGGAGGGAGGGGATTCTGCCCCTCTGCCCCGCTCTGGTGAGACCCCACCTGCAGAGCTGCCTCCAGCTCTGGGGTCCCAGCACAGGAAGGACATGGAGCTGTTGGAGTGAGTCCAGAGGAGGCACCAAGGTGATCAGAGGGATGGAGCACCTCTGCTGTGAGGAAAGGCTGAGAGAATTGGGATTGTTCAGCCTGGAACAGGGAAGGCTTTAGCGTGAACCAACTGCAGTTTTCCAGTACTTGAAGGAACCTCATAAGAAAGATGGAAAAGGACTATTTACAAGGACATAGAGAGAGTGTTAGGACAAGGGGGAATGGCTTCAAACTGACAGAAAGTAGGTTTAGTTTAGATACTAGGAAGAAATTCTCACCCGAGGATGATGAGGCACTGGAAGAGGTGGGCCAGAGATGCCCCATCCCTGGAAGTGTTCAGGGCCAAATTGGATGGAGCTGTGAAAAACCTGGTCTAGTGAAAAGTGAAAGTCCATGGCAGGGGCGTTGGAACAAAATGATCTTTAAGGTCACTTCCAACCCAAGCCATTCTATGATTTTATGAATGTCCTGGTGTATAAGAATTGCTTACATACATATTACTTCCTCACACAGTGAATGTCATGGTGGCTTCTCCTAAGACAAGTGTAAAGGTAACTGTCATAATGTTATCTACTTGCAAATGTAAAAATGTGCAGATCTAGAAAATAACGACTGCACAGTAGCTACAGACAAGATGGAGAGTTTTGCAGATTGTGGATTCTATTGTTGTGCAAATAAGCAAATCCTTGTGAATTCAAACAAGATCCTTGAAGTCCCACTGCCACAGCAGTGTACAGAGAGGGCGAGGTGACATTCAGACTCTGAATGTGTGTTATGGCTGAATCTTGACTTGCAATCATTTAGTAATGATGCTGCTCATGAAATGAAGTTCAGAGACAGAATATTTGTTGCAAATTCAGAGAAGTGCAAAGGAGAAGAGACAGTCCAAAGAAGAAAACCTTGAAGTATTGCTGTAACTCTCTCTCAGTACAAATCACACAAGGGCATACACCAGCTCAGTTGCACCATTTCATGCATGGGGAGACTGGGCTTTAAGCAGTGGTGGATTTAATTATTCCTCAGGTTTTAGAGATTACATTTACATGCTTCAGGCCTCAAGGTGTTTCCTGGAGTTACAGAGGCCTCAGTTTTGAATGACTTTCTTTTTTTCTAAGTAGTCTTGTGCTAGTCCATTAAGACTTAGTATAGAGTAAGAGTAAAAATAGCCTTCTTTTTTCAAAAGAAGCTTCCAAGTATAATAGCAAAAGTAAGAAATGGCAACTGTACTGCTGTGCTCTAACTTCCCATAAACATTCTTTAGAGTGTGCTTTTAGAATGCTTGGATCAACTTTAAAATAGTTCCATAAAAATGAAAAAACTTCACCTGATATTTTGAAAATAAAATATTGTGTTTAGACAGCTCTGTACTTCTTGATCTCAACCAGGAGTACACACATAAGAGAGAATATTTCACCACATTCACTGCTTTATTTTCATACCACGGGAGCTGACATATGCTTCACTGAGCTTTGCACATAGGCAGGTAATCTTATCTATTGAGATTTACCCTTTCAAACCCCTCTGTATCTCTGACTTTTTTTCTAATTAAAAAAAGAACACCTAACCTCTACCAGCTATTCATTAATGTACAGCTGTCTTGGGGTGACCTTATGATGTTGTATCCCCTGTCACCGCTCTATGCCCAGACATGAATCTTGTGCCTTTCTGTGCCTTTAAAACTGGGTGCAAGAGGAAGAAAAACAAGGCAGATGAACTTTTCAAAGCAGTTTGTGCTCCAAGGTCACTCTAACTCCTCTGCGTGCTTCGGCTGTGGCAAGAGCGGAGGAAGCACCCTTCCCTGCTTTTCAGCCAGCTCTCGGCTCTGTTTCCCAGGAGAGAGACAGAGAGTTAAAATTCTTTGCTGTTTAGCTGGCTCGCTAGCTGAGGCAGGAACTTTCCTTGGACTGTTCTGCTCTGGTCCGGATCACCAGCACCGGGAGGCCCACGCCAGGGCCTGGAGGGGCCACACCCCAGCTCCAGAGAGAGGACAGCCACACCTACAGAAGGACTTTGAATTTTACCAGGTTCTCTCCACAGCAAGAGGTTTTATTATTTAACATTATTCTTTTCCTGTGTGTTTGTTAAATAAAGAGGTTTTTTCCTTCTTTCGCTTTCCTCTGAGGCATATTTCTTTCCTGGACCTGGTGGGGGAGGAGTGGCTGTAACCTGCCTTCTATCAGAGGATGTTCATTTCAGACATTCCTCCGAATTTGTCTCAAACCGGGACAACAGCTTTAAAGATTACCTTTTCTTGAAATGACACTGCAGATCATGGTCGATGGGTCATAAGAAGGGATTTCATCAAAGGTATCTCTTTCTAACTTTAATAAAACAGCAAAACCTCTGCCTCAGTTTCTCCTTTTCAAAATGGAAACATATTCTTTAAATCTGGTTTTTTACTGAGTTGTAAACAGATGTGATTAAATATTGTAAAGGCTCAGTTCCGTGAAAATATAAAGTCCCTATAAAAGTTTGATAAATATTTTCAATCCTATTCATGGGAAAAGCAGTATTGCTAAGAGTTATGATCTAAATTTATATGAGATGGACAAGGTTTACACGGGTAATTTCTTCTATTAGACAGCAGAAGAAGTAAATTCTTTTACAGGACATAAGGAAGCTTTCTGCAAAATAGTCCTATCATCACATCTGATATTTCTCCTCTACTGCTGAAGGACATTCAAGTTTGTAGTGAATTTCTGCTTATATAAAGCGATGACAGAGAGAAGAAGAGCCAAGATAATCAAAGAGGAAAAAAATAAAATCCAGTACTCATCATGATTCATGTATCTTTGGAATTGATTTGGGGTCCATTCTCTTTATACTTTAAGAATTAGAGCAAGTTGGTAGATCTGTTACACTCATTTAATTCTGCTGAAGTTAGCAAAACTGATGAAAGAAAAAATCAAGCTCAATGCATTTTTGGACAAATGCTATAAAGAAGAGAGATTACAGAATGTGAGCAATAACTGAATTCTGCAGTTCTCAGGTCTCACCCGAAGGGTAGCATCACAGCAAAGCTTGTATCAGAAATTTGGAATATTTCATACATAATACCTTACTGGAAATATTTTAGCATACAAATTTTAGCATAGGGAAAAATCTCCATGCCTGCTAAAATTATGAAAGTCTTGATTTGCCATGAAGTACTATCTAAATCTTGATAAGAATGCCAAGGTTCTTAGAACTTCACTTTAACTTGGAGAGAATGCACTGAGATAGCAATGTCTTTAAAAACAAACAAAAAAAACAAATCCAAGACCAAAAAAACAACCAGCTTAAAGGCAAATTCCAGAAGCTCTTCATGAAATTATAATTAATTCCTTTCCAGGCGGCTGTCTGGCTAGCACTTCTGCTTGGAAAAAGCAACAGAAAACAAGCTTGATGATGCTCTATATGATTTGCATGAAGCAAAATTGCCTCCTTTTAACTCAGAGAATATACTAGCAAATATATTTATTAGAAGCTGAAAGAGCATTATTTCTTTCTATGTATCATGATCTTAATAGATTGCCATTTATAGTCTCTAAATGCAGATTTTAATACCACCTAATAATGCATGAACTTCACCTAATGTTATTCAATTCTGAAAGTACTTAACAGGGTAACTCTTCATGTAATCCTACTGCAAAATAATCTGTCTAGAAGGAATATTAGGATATATTGTGTCCTTTCAAACTGTAGTGAGAAAACATGGCAGTTTTCAATAGCTGGAAATTTCATAACTGAGCAATTACAACCACATTCAGAAATAAGTGAAGAAACTTTTTTCATTCCCCCCCAAGTTAGGGCCCTCTGAGTCTTCTTGATATGGTTCTGATTTTGTTAGGAGTTCAGAGGGCTAGTAATTATTTATTTGTTGTATCATAGCATATCTTATAGTTTTGTAAAAGAAACATGACTTAGTGTTACCTGTCTGCACTTACATCTCAGTGTTGTCTCACCGGCTACCCCAAATGCTATCAAGTTGTTAAGAAGTAATAAATTGCCACCCAAAACAACAGGGAAAAAAACCTCAAAAGCTTAAGAACAAGTAGAAGGATTGCGACTGAAATTGTATGAATTTGATATTTTTTCTTCCTAACTTTTCAGAAGCATTTAACAAACCCAATGGTTCAATATCGTCTTCTAGCTGAGTTCTCAGTTCATTGATGTATCTTAAATCTCGACAGTCTAAGTTTAGATGTCTTCCCCGCAACCCTCAGCTAACTTTGTACTGTAAGAGAACAGAAATAGTCATGTGATTCCTTAATGGCATCTCAGCTATGACAGTGACTACTATGTTCTGCTGCAGGACAACTACAAACAGCATCAAATGATTTCTTAAACTGATCCAGCTCTATCCACAAAAGTGTAACTGTCTAAACCATTAGAAATGATGCAGTTAATTAAAATCTACATACTAAAAAAACGCAAGGAATTTTCCATGTGTTGTATTTTTGCCCCTCTGAAGAGTTCAGGCAAGAATTCTGTGATGTATTCATAAAAGATTATACGTAACTATAATTCCATAGATTTTCTAGCAAACCATTATTAATAAAATACATACAAAAATCTATGAAATCACCTAACTGTAGATCTAACTTTCCCTACTTTCCCATAATAATATTATATTGCATTAAAGTACTAACCTTTGCTGATAGTTAAAACTTTCCAAAGAAAAGACAGTGTTAACCTATTAGTCTTAACTCTAAAATTTGGCAGTCACTTAAACCAGATCAAACAGAGTTGCAATTGTCAGCCCCTCTGTGCAAGAAGTCATTTCTGTATAGAAGTACCACAGGCACATTTCCCCACTCACTAGGGAATTCAGGGGAAAAGCGAAGTAACTAGTGTGTGTATTTGACAGAAAACAGTGGGGGGGAGGAAAATGTTACGTATTTTCCATATGTGCAACTTTGAGAATCACTGAAGGAACAGTACGAAAACATAAGTCTGCTTTGCAGTTTTTCAAGACAGGTATGCAAGGCAGAGCATGATGGTGGTCAGCCGGAGCAAACATGTCCACCATCCAACACAATGTTTCAGGGTTTTATGAACTCAAAACAGGTATTATTTGCCAAGTTGTTCTGACATCTACTGTGTTCAGAATTTCTCTGGCTCACCACATTTATTAGGGTGGCAGCAAATTAGAAAAAAAAGTAAGAAGAAAACTCTGAAGCCCATGCAGGATTTTAGTAATAAAATCTGTATTTAGAGGACACCTTGTTTTCCTTACCATCCCCTGTATGCTAAGATATTCACTGGTTATACGGACAACAGTGATTGAAAAAGATGATGTTCTCATTCTCTTAATTCTGATTAAATTACTAGTTTTCAAGTTGCACATGGAAGCTCCAAGTATTTCCTGGATTATTGGCAGAACCCATAAAGGAGTTTGTAACTCATTGCTGGACACAGTTCTGTAACATTTTAATTCAAATTTTCATCTAGGTAAAAGCCCTTATACTCTTACTAACTTGTCTGTACCTAAGATAGGCACGGTCAATTTGAGTTTCTATTTGTCTTCAGTTCTCAATATCCACAGGAGGACTGAAAACTTGTTTTCTAATTGCAGGATTGGAATTCCATTAGGAGGTACACAGGCAGCCAAAGCAATTCACAAAGCAAAAGCAATGTGTTCATATTGGATTGAAAGGTAAGTTTCTACCAGTTGCTCCAATTTCATTTTTTGTCTAGTACTTTCAGCAGAAGTACATAGGATGAGTCTGCTTGAGAAAGAATGACCTCCCCCATGGAGAAAAAAAAATGTAACATTTCTCCACAAATCATAAAAGCAAAATTATGTGCCATGGCAAGTAGTTTGAAATCTGTAACTCCATGTACAGATTCTCTAGGTAGTGGCCTCAAACATTACTAGGCCTTCAAAGTAGCTCATTGACAGGATTAATTACCTCCACTACTGGTTACTTCAAAGTGTTGACAAGATCTTAAACTATTTCCTGTACCAGTTAGCATTCTAATGTGCTCATGGAGATGTGCTTTAGTTAACGTTTGTCTTGGACATAGCAGGTAGCACATAGGTAGGCAGGCTAAATCTGTTGCTTGGGGCCACAAATGGAATGAATTAACATTATTTAACTGCCTGACGATATGTATCTGTTTCCTCTAAAACAAACAACTACCAAAGCATACCCCAAAAAGCAGAACAAGGCTCTTCATATTCCCATTCTAGCCAGTTGTTATACAATTGCATGAAGTTTTCAGTTCAGGCATTTCATTAATAAGTGGAATCCTAATGCCTTTTTTGATTTTAGCGACTTTGCGTTTAATCCTAGATTTTGAAGAGTTCACTCACTATTTCCTCCTGCTATCCGGATGAACTCTTCACCTATGTGACTAAACTTCTGCTTGGTATCTCTACTGCTTTTTGTTGAGAAAATGATGACAGTAGTTCTGCTTATTTCTGTCATAGTAAGACCAAGGAAATTATCAGTAAGCAGAGCTCATACACCTCGAATTCTTCTCCATTGGCTTTAATGTGAACCCCATTTCCTGTTTGACTTGTTTGTGTGGCTCTGGCTGAATTATTCACTGCATCCTAGGCACCTCAAGACATCATTTTGTTCATCGTGATGAAACAAGGTCTGAGCGTCTTCAAACTAACTCCATCCCCACTAATCTACTGCATAAAATTTACCTTCTCCGTGATGAAGTTTGGGACAACAGTGAGACTAGATCAGTGAAAAATAATGTTTCTATACCAGGTGGAGTAGTAAGTGCAAGTAGCAGATCATAGAAAACCAACATGACATCCTTTCCTGTGATTACAGCAATCAACTAACACCAGTCACCAGTCAATATTCCTCAGTTCAGCAGGAGCCCAGTGTGGTCAGACTAGATGGAGACCATCATAGGTACAAAACCAGAGAACACACTTGTAACCATACCTTTAATTTTTATTTCAACTACCACCAAATTCATTTTTTACCTGCACCTGGTGAAGAAGTTTTAGAAGTATTTGTTTCTTACAAATATGTTGCTTACATATTTGAATCTCACAAAGTAAGACTTTCTGAACCTTCCAAAATTGCAATTAGTGCAAAATGTGACTGACTGTTTCCTAATGGAATTCTGTTGTATTTTTCTTGCCTCCCAGTTACATTTTGCATTTTCACTTAAATAATTGTAAATTATGAATCTTGGCTAACAAAGATTCTCTTTCACTGTATACTACAGTTACAAGCCCACTGTCTCAGCAAGGTAAAAGAAGGAAAAGATTTTTGAATTGAGTGTTTACATTTCATTTGAGTGACCTCTAGATAAGGGTTAAATTGTTTTCTTAAAGATTTAGGTATTTCTGATAACATCAAAGAGTCAGCCATGATCACTGCAGCACCAAAACCTCTGAACTGTAGACTACTAAGCAAATAATAAGCAGACATCAATTTAGACTAAAATGATATTGTTTTATCACAGTTTGCTGTCTTTATTATCTTCTTTAATGCTAAGTTTTTCAGATAAAGGTTTTTGTATGTTCTGTAAATATTTCAACGTAGAAATATTAGAACTTCTGGAATGTATTTAAAAATATTTTAATGCATTAATATTTCTAAATAATAACACAGATGGAAACATACCCAATACACAGTATCGGCGTATTTTTATACTTATGTTAATGTAAGTTGTTCCAATTTTTTGGCATAAGAATATAAAAACAGTGAAATAATGTGTGCAGATATACTGTAAAGAGGAAGAGGTTTTACAAGATCTAATTCTACCCTTTACTATCACCCACAAACAAAGTACTGCCACCTTGTGTACATAAATTAGACATTTGTGAATCTAAGCCTGTCCATAAAACAATGCTAGTTTTCTATTAAGAAGAACTCTCACAACTGTGAATACAATATTTTGCTTCATGTCAGGGATGGACATGGTTGTAGTCACACTCTGACTACAGCACAAAGATGTGCAAGTGACATAAAAAGTTGACAAGAAATGTTTTTTACCATACTCCTCAATATTTATCAGAAGTAAAACAATTTCAAATATATATGCCTTTCAGTCATTCTGACTCAGACATTCTACAGGATATTACAATGATTAGAGGCAGTGTGAATTTTCTATACACAGCTCACCTTGATTTCAAGTTCAGATAATGAGCTATTATCAATTACTCAACAGTCAATGTTTAAAAAAGTTACCCCCCGTTTTAAAGTGAATTTTAATTTATTTTATTTTGGATATGAACAAAAGTTCCTAATTGATAAATTAGAAGAACAGCATTTCAGTGAAATGGATGTAACACAAAAGGTATCTTAAAATAATCCATAAACCTTTGTTATTGTAATATGCTGTTAGAATAATAGTCCACAATCTTTAGTATGATTCAAGTAACCAAGATCATGCTAAGCACTTGCAAGTGAGACAGATCTAACTGAAACATGTAACTCTTCAGTTGAACCCAGATTTGAAAACCTTTCTGTCCTTTAAGAACTCTATTAGTGTGGAAATCAAGAAACAGCCATAATTCTTGCCCACCAGTTGGCATAAGCTATAATAATTACCACCAACTCCTAATAGATTATTCTGAACTACTCTCACTCTCTTTTAGTATAAGAAATTATGAAAACACTGTCTGTCCCTGCAAAAAATACAGCAGTGATCACAGTAATCTCAGATCTTGGTTTCTTGTGTGCCTCTTTTGTGCCTCTCAACTGGACACAAAAAATTTTTCCCTTTTCCCCTCAGCCAGTTTCTTTTTACCAGTGGTAACCTGGTGATTTCTAAAATGTCTCTGCTTTTCAGTGTGGCTTGTCTTTGTGAGGAATACTTGGACAAAGCTGGATAACTTTGCCTTCACTGCCACCCTCTGGGCTCCTTACTTCAAAATTAAGACTCTGAGCCATGGCATAGAGATTTCAGGATGGTTTGACATACACTGTCTTGTACACACTTATTAACTGTAGTACTGCCTACGTACACAGCACCTTTCTCCTCCAAAAAGATCTTTGCCAAATAGCTTTATAGGTCTGTTGGTTACATTGCAGCACAAATTTAAAACCAAGAGCACTTAGAATCATTTTAAGCCTAGAAATAAAGATAAGCCTATAGTACTACAAAATAATTATATAATCTAAATTTTCACAACTGATTTATGACTGCAGATGAAGACATGTCCTATTGCTAAGAACTTACTATTTACACTCTTATTTCAGTTACAAGTATCAAAACCTCACTAAAAAGTGGAAGTCCACAGGGTCCATTTTTATTTTACCAAGCTACACAGTTCCACCACCATAGGTTCCCATACTAAATATATGCTTATCATACTGTTTGTCAAAACATCTGAGAAGCTTAGTTCGTTTTTTGGTTGGTTGGTTTTGGGTTTGGGGTGTTTTATACAAAGAAACAAAGAGGCAGGGGTAAAATGAGCCCTCACAGACTTGGGCTGCAGCACAAGTGATGGAACTCAGTTCTGCATCCGTTTGCTCTAGCTGTCTTAGATAATCACTGTGTGCTGTAGCATATCTCCTGACAACAAGGAAGGCAATTAAATCCCTGCAAAGGCGGCTGTAACGTGAGATGGTTTGGAAGGGTTGGCAGGTAGGAGTTCCAGCTGACTGAAGGGCTGAAATAGGAAACTACTTATTCTCTTTTTGACTTCTTAACCTTGGTCTTCCTTCCCCTCCAGGGTCCACTACGTCAACTTACACTCAAAATAATTTTCATTTGTACTCCTTCAGACTAATTTTGTTTAACATGTGAAATGAAAAGTTAAGAGTTTGAAGGTTACTAGGGGTGAAAATAGTGATGTTTGTCAAACACAGTGGAAAAACAATTTTCAGGTTATGTTCACACTGTGGGAGTTCTTGATTTCCTACACAATTTGGAAAATTTCTTTAACCAGGTAGGTCTATTAGAAGGAGTTATAAAATAAGAATTTATATCTACAATCAATTAAAGGAAAAGCTAGGCAGATGGGTAACGTGTAAAGAATTAAAATTTTTCTCAAGAAATTCTCCAAGTATTGAAGTCATGGGGAAAAAAACCAATGTTTTGCAAACACCCAAGAACTTTTAAATTATGTTTTCCCTCTTACCATAACAAAAAAGAGTATTAGAAGAACAACAAAAATGAATATGCTCCCTGGTTTATATGTAATATGTTCTAAATTTTGTTTATGCCTTGTATAAAATGATTCAGCAAACCCACAAAACCCCACTCAAATAACTCTTCATAGGCCTCTCAACCCAACAAGTTCAAGGAAGACAAAAGTGGCCACTAATCTTTATAAGCACTCAAGTTAAAGTCAAAGGCATATAAAGATTCTTAATAAGCTGTACCTAAGGATTCTCAAATACTTCAGCAGTGGTCTTTGAAGACAATCACAAGAATGCAATTAACAACTTATTATCATACTTTGTAATCGCCTACAAATGCACACTCAAATACTGGCATACAAAAGGAAAAAAAAAAACAGATGAAAACAAATAATTTGTTTTCCTCTTTCACAGGAAAAAAAGTAGGAGGAGAGATATAATCCATGAAAAGCTTCCAAAACTGCAGACCTAGGTAAATAAAATAGTGTAATACATTAATCAAGTGACAAAAAGAAGAAACAAAAAAGACTAAGACATCAGGGAAAAGTGTATTTTCTAATATAGAAATAAATGAGCTAGATAAGTTTTTACATAGGAAAAAACATTTGAAGAAAATAATATTTAAAATAATGCCTTTGGAAACACTACTATTGAAAATCAAAGATGAAACTGAGTCTTTGAACCTCTATGTTGAATCTACCAGTCAACAACCCAGATGGTTATACTGGATCTTATGAGTGCTGGACAAGTGCAATTGCATAAAAGTATTGTCAATGCAGATTTTCCCCTGCATATATTTCCCAAACATACTGTGAAGCTTTATTAAAGATTTCAGGGTTATTTGAAAGACCTTATACAGGGCAAAAAATAGCTGCTCACGATTCTGTCTCATCTTGTTATATTAAGCATAAATATGAATTTAAAAAAATATAACACCATAAAGCAACCCCAAACCCACCGTATATAATTCCAGGGGGGAAAAAAAGAAAATATTCTACCTTTAGGGAATAATGAAAATGGATTTACAGTTCTCAAAAAGAAATTGTTACAAGTTAGATACCTTGATAATAAAAAAGAAACCAAACGACTTTTTAATGTTGAATGAAGTTAATGAAGTACTTAATACAGTAACAGCTCATGTTTTTCGAGAGAAGCTTGAACTGAGAAGTAACATCTACGTTTGTACACATGATTACATTTGCAAATAGATGCACAGCTTCTCAAGCATCTCTATGAATAAAGGCCAGATAAATATGTATGACCATGTATGATGACCATGATCATTAAATATTGAATTTTTTATTGAAAATGTAAGTTGCTACACAGTCAAATGGAAGAATTTGTCAAATGTGACAAGGAGCCAAAAAATAAAGGAACGTGCACAAATAAGATGCAGAACTAAATCTATCTGAAGAATTTTACATGAACTTGCCTTCCTCTGGTATTTATCTACAAGTGAGGGGCAGGCAGACAGACTTTACATTTCAGTTTGAAACTCAGAAAATTGCAGAAAACTGTCACCTAACAGCACCCTGAGCAGGTTTTTACTACCATTCAGTTCAAAAGTAAGATTTCCTCCTAGTCCTCCAGAAAGATGTCGCAACACTTCCTCAAGCCTTTCATGCTTGACACTCAAGTTTCAGAAAAGTGTAGCAATGATCAGTAGTCAGGAGCAGCTGAAATTCTGAATCTTAAACAGGAATGCAGGACACAGAAGAAAATCAGTCCAGCTTTCCAGAATAGGTGGGAATTTCAAAATAAATGATAGAGGCTGCTATCTGTAGCAGATCAAAGGGCTTCAAGCCATGAATTAGAGGTTGCCTGCTCCACACAGATAACCCTTACATGGAAGGATGAGCATCCTTTAAAATCCTCAGGAAAAGTCAGTAAAAGTCAAGACTTTAAATGAACCTCAGCACATTGTGTATCATATATTTAGACATATGTCAGAGCCAATAATAGTTTACTGCAGAAATAAATACAGCAAATATGACTTGCCTTCTACATATGGCTTTTTTAAAAAAAATCACAGCCTTGTAACATCAGTTCATTTATTTCATATAGGAAAAATACATCCTCTTTGCTCTTTCTGCAACAAAAACATCAATGCAATTCCTTTTAAGTGTATTGAAAGCAGATGCTTCAGCTGTCTGGTTTTTATAACTAAGACAAAATATGTTGCCTTATGTATAAAAATAGGAATATTTCTAACAGTATGGTTATTTGCCAGTTGAACTAAACAGAAAACCTCTTGATAGCAGCAGTTTAAGAAAAAGCAAATTAAATATAATTCAGCTTACAATACCAAATAGGGAAACGCTCTTGAGCCACTTTTCACAAATGTCTCATATTGTAAAAATAGCCTTATATTTAACCGTACAGTGGCTATTGTCAGAAGTCAGGAATGCTCTTTTCCACTGGAAAGAAGAATTAATAAACCCTCATATAAGTACTGTCTCAAGCTGTATTTGAGAATGGGACTGGCTTTCATTAGAGGAAGACATATAAAAGAAATCAAGGACTTTTGGAGAAGTCTGTTATTCTAAGGAGATCTATTTTGCCTGCAGCTGGTATTGAAAACATCTTGTTTTCAGTGTTTCATGGTAAACCCATGGAAACATCGTAAGTTTCAAACAGTTCAGGGTACGTGGAAAACAATTACCTGAAAAAAGTGGGGTATCCATCTACAAATCTTTACTTTTATATATTTTCTATCAGGGCTGTTGGAGATTTACAGCTATATTGAGGTTTGTGTTTCAAATAAGACATTTTACTTTAGTTAGAACACTCCTAGAAAACTAAAAATTACTCCTGACATCTTGTCAAAAATATTTGCAGTAGTATTTTGTCACAGATTTTCAGCAAGAAATAGATTTTTCCCCTCATGCATCTATTAGGCAAGTGTCTTGGTTCTAACCATCTAAATTTTTTCTCAACATCACAGAAAGAATGGACACAACTCTCACTTTTACGCCCACACTCAGCTCTTGTGTTTTGTTGCATACTCTGAAGCAAAGATCCTTTGGCATGTGATTCAGGGCACATGTCCTACACGTATCTTCCTCTCTATTTTCTTCCTTTTTCTTAAAGTGGCTGTTTTTAGTTTGATTCCAAACATGTTTTACTTTTCATTACCAGAAAGGACAACAATGCTTCCAGCCACAGCCAGCTCAGAAAGTGTAAGGTTAGAAGTTATCTACCTAGAAGCCCAGGGTACAGTGACCCACAGGGTACCAAGACAGGTATTCTATCCAGGTATTACTGGTACCAGGACCAACTATCTTTGGTACCATACAAAATAACAACATCTACACAGCAATATGAAGGCCACTGAAGACACACTAGAATTAAGCAATACAAAATACATTCAAACACAATCAGAATCTACATTGCAAATAAACGACCCTAGACCTTCACCTAGACACCTCAGTCTGTTTAAGAACATGCTAGAAAAAGAAGTATCCTGGATTAATATCTCCTTCCATCAGGGCTAAAGGGTCCCCAGCCTATAAATATGGAAAAAAGGAATGCCATCCTTTTACTTTTCTAACTATTTGGCCATGCCAATGAGTTAAAAACATCAAAAAAGCCAGAGGTTCTTTTTAGCTTTTGATCAGCACACTACTCAGCCTGCTGTATTCTTCTCTTCTCACCTTATCACCTGCCTGTTTGCCCTTTCTTAAACAAGCTCTGGAAGAAGCTATTCAGTTCTGTGATTCTATGATATAAAGTGGGTTAGAAAGATGAGGAAGATAACTGCTGACAAGTCTTCCTGACAGACATATAAAAAAAGAATTCCACAATTTGACCTCCAGTGCCTCATGGATTTACTCTGTTGCTGGTTCAGATTCATGATGAATGATAAAGAAGTTTCTTCTGCCCAAGTGAAAACAAATATACAGTTCATCCAGCTTCATACTGGAATGACCAAACTATTTGTCTATACTCTAATTACCTGGAACCTAAAGAACAATTAAGTGGCTCTTTCCATCAAGGAATATGGAAAACCATACTTTAACAACTCAGACAAAAGCCATAAAATGTTCAGATCCTACACGAGGAGGAGAAACTGTTTTCTTCTTTCATGAGTCTTGGAGAACCTACAGAAATCCTTAACAGTGCAATCAAAAACCTCAGGTCTGCCAACTACCTTGACTTAAAAACCTGAAGAATAAAGCTTGTCAGGAGACTAGTAAGTCTGCTTAGAAAGAAATTTTGAATATGTCCAAATCATAGCTGCAATTATCCAACACAATAATAATTTTTAAAAAAGCTTCTAAATATAAGACAATGAAAAGTACATTGCCATCTTAACAGATAAGTGTAAGAATAAGAAGGTATCAGAACAAAATGGCCACAGTCCAGGTGCAACATCCTTTCTGCAAAATACAGCATATTCACTTCCAAAGAAGCAGAGAAACAATCAATCTGTAGGTTCTTAACCTTAGCAGCTCCTCTAAATGCCAGTTATACAAGTGAGTCTTTGGATTTGAAAGCTACCTCAAATCTTTGCACCCAAGTTCCTTGTGCTCCCTGAAGACCAAAGGTGTCAACAGTAAATCTGTTCTTTTAAAAAAACATAACATGCATAAAATTAAAATACTGAGGGTTAGGAATTGAAATATTTTGAAAATGAGGTTAAAAGACAAGCCACGTAAGCCAGCAAGAACCTCACATGGTCTAACACTGAAATGTTCCTAGCCTGTCCTTGATGCCAATTTAATGTTAAAACCTGCCTCTGGAGGAGGGGTTACTGAGGTTCTTGTTAATAACAAATCGCTTGGATTGCAGTAGAGTGAAAGGACATTGAACAGTGCTGGGTTTTGAATTTAGCACAAGCATCATGCTGATAACACAGTGAATGCCTCAGTTACTGCTGAATTGTGCTTACAACCAGTCAAGCTCTGCCAGTGTGGAGGTGCACAAGGAGATGGTTGGGAGCATGGCCAGGAGAGCTGACCCAAACTGGCCAAAGGGATATTCCATAGCATAGAATGTCACGCTCAGTATATAAACCAGGGAGAATTGACCAGGAGGGGCCCAGCACTGCTGGGGGATGGACTGGGCATCAATCAGTGGGTGGTGAACAATGGCATTGTGCTTCACTTATTTCTCTTGAGTTTTATTTCTATTTTGTTGCCTCTCTTTTTATTACAACAGGAATAATACAACAGCAGGAACAGTAATGCTGTAGAACACTACTACTACTACTACTATTACTGCTACTGCTGCTGCTGCTGCTGCTGCTGCTATTTTATTTTAATTCTTAAACTGTTCTTACCTCAACCCCCGGTTTTGCCTTCTTTCTGATTCTCCTACCCATCCCACAGTGGAAGTAGGTGGGGGTGCAAGCTGCATGGTACTTAGTTGATGACTGGAGTTAAGCCATGACTATTTTCTACTTTTACATGGCAAATTGAGCATTTTTTTGTACACCATTACTACTTAAAATGCATCCCAAAGCATTTAAAGTGAGATAAAGCTCATAAACCAAAAATTTTCTCTGTGGAGAAGTTATGCAGCTGAGCATGGCAAACTTACCCATGAAAATGCTTACTGAAAAATATCCCAACCTGTCAGTAATCCTTTGTTCACTGAGTTAACCAAAACCAGTGATCCTCCTCTGATATTTCAAGAACTGCTGCAAGTACTCTGCATGGAAGTCCTTTCCAGGTGAAGGTGACATGCCAAACATGTCTGAGCATAACATCTTGGCTGATTTGAAGGGCTCTCTATTATTCTGGGCATATTTGGATGACCACCATGTTACTGAGAGAGGCATTCCCTCTCTGAGACAAGCCAGCATCTCTGGCAGATGACTATCTGCAGTGTGGCTCCACTGTAACTGGGTATTTTCCCCACTAGGAACTGTGTCATACAAGACCCTCTTGGTCACAGTACACAGGAGTATGAGCTGCTGAAACTCACAGTTAGAAAGCATTGGCTATTTGGCCAATCTGGACAGGTTTTTAGCTCTGAGGCTTGGTGATTCATTTCCCTTTACTGTCAAGGGAGCAGTTAACTACAAATGCATTTGTTAAATTAATGCATCTGTGAAAGCTGCTGCAGCTGATTCAATAGCGGGTAAACTCAACCCCCCAAAACATACAGACATTTTGTAATACAGTATATACAAACCAATGCAAAAATAATTTCTAGTAGGACATATTACACAAATGGTCACATATAAAGTAAACAGCAAACATGTATGTGCTTTCACTAATTTCTGTGATCTGAGAAATGCTGCCTTTTCTCATTTATACCTCAATAAGCTTTACCATCAGCATCATCAAATAGCTGCACAGGAAACTGGGAAACAAAATTCTGAAGGAAAATAGCAGTTCTGTTCAGCTCACTTAGCTGTTAAAAATTGGAACCTTAAACCATGAAGAGAAAGGGCAATCAGGTGCAAATGTGACATATTCTCATTTCTGATCAAGGGACAACGCACTTACTCCCTGACCCAGAGAGAGGACAGGCTGGAAAGGCCCAATCTTGCCATAAAGACTGTACTGGTTTATACAGATTATACAGGTTAATACCGACTTACACGTTAATCATCAGGAAAATAATTTACATTATAACTTTTTTTTTAGCTGTTAGTCAATTATAGAACAGCTGTGAATGATTATTAAGTCATTACAGAACACATTAAAAGAAAGTAGTACTGAAGTGTGATCAAACTACAAAAATCTGAGAAATAATTCCAGAATATACACTCTTGGAAATGAAAAAGAGTTTATAAAATAAGCTAACAGCATCACTGGAATTTCAGGCACATGTGTTTGTACAACAGGCATCAAAATGAAAAATTTTAATACAGTTCATTTCTCCATTCTCAGAAAGTAAAAATTTATTTGGACCCCTGCCTTGCAACACATCATTACAAATATCTGGCACAATAGCAGAAAACCTGCAATCCTACACTTCAGATCTATCTTTCATACACTGCTGGGATAGCAGCAGCATTCAGAAACTGCCCCACCAAATACTGGTGTGACTTAAAGGGGGAAAGGCCACAAAAAAAGCCCAAAGATCATCTGAGGAAGAAAAATAGATATACTAGCAATTTTCAGGTATCACTTTCTCTCACTATGTATAAGGTTTTATCCCATGTCAGAAGACAACTCAAATTTTTAAACTTTTTAAAAAATTTACAGATACTTCAATAACAATAAAAGAAGAATCAAGTAGAAAAATCAATAGAAACAGGGCATGCAACTCTTGTGATCCAAGTGATTACCTGAGAGATACTCTGCTCATCAGTACAAAGAAAAAAAAACAACAAAATACATACTGTGTAATATGAAAACTTCAATCTCTCTTTTTGGTGAATAAAATAATGGCTGCTCTGAAAACAGCTACTTCGTGATAAAAGATTAAATTTCTTGAACTTTCTGAACTGCTTGAAAAACAGGATACATAATTCCATATATCCACCCTCATTTTCTCCCTTTTGAGTGACTTGTTAATAATGACTTGATTATCGAGCAATTAATATAAAAATTCATTTTGCAATCACTGAAAACCCACGAAAACTAAATGGTATAATCAGTGTTATTTACGCTCATATGTAGAAAGCCCAATAATTTGCTTATTGGTCTGATTAGACCTTTAAAGTGTGGACATAAAAGAATGCATAAAGAACAAAAAAAACCCACTGCTTGCTTGTACCCTTTCTTATATTGTCATGATTATAAATGTATCTTGAAAGAAGGGCAAGATAGATACAAATCATAGAAATATATATGGCAGGAAAAATGAAAATTAGAATGAACCTATAGAAATTTATGAGATTAGCACCTTCAGTTAACAGTAAAACTATTTTAATAATGTAACTATATTTTTGATGTATCTGATATATCTGATTCACTGATAACATATAACAATAGTTTTTAGAGTAGACATTAAATGATAAAGCTCTGTTCTAGCAGACACTGGTTCTAAGGCCAGCTCATCGGGTAGGTGCTGGAAGTTTTCTTTTGAGTTATTTAATGACAGACATCATAAGCAAATCCACATGGGAGGACAGTTTAATTTTTTTTATAATAAAGCTATTTTTTAAGACCTGGATACTACAGATGTTTGATTCTTGAATGCTAATTGAAGTGATTTATTAGAATTACTATCTAAAAACATTTGTCGTTCATAAATTTTTCATTCACACAATTTAATTCCTGTGTCAGCAGTATTTTAAAACATGTAATTTTAAGGGAGTAAAGAAAATGAAACCATGAAAGAACAAATGATGACAGAGTGAATTAAAAAACACTTGCTACCAAAACACCAAGCATGAAGAAAATATTAAGAATAAACGTGCAAAAAAAGTTTGCAAGTTTTTTTTCATATAATTATTTATAACACTTTACTTTTGTTTTTCAAAATCCCCAAGATTTCTCCAAGATGAAATAAACAGAGGAAAGCTGTAGTCAGCACCACAAAGGCACTCCCCTGGCATTCCAAACAAAGAAGCAAACAAATTAAAACAGGAAAATTAAGAAGCTTTTCTATTTTCAATGCTGACAACTTTATTATATTGTGTAAATAATTTAAAAAAACAAAATCAAAAACCAAAACCACCACCCAAACCCTGTTCTAAAATAAAATATCGTATTTGTTCAGTGTTATAGACTAGTGAGTGGTTGAGAGACTAGAGCCTTTTCAGTTATCAGCTTGGCAACTACTGGTTTCGTAAGTAAATTAGTCTGAACTGATTAATGATGGCAGAAACATACCTGAAGAATAAATATTAAGTCTTGATTTGCCTTGTGCTTGCTTCTACATCCAGCCTCCCTTTTGCAGAGACCCAGTCTCTGTAGTTAACGCTCATTTGTGCCTGAATTTCATTCAAACCACAATAAAATGATTCATACTGAAATCATCACAGCCCATGTTTGTTTATTTATTCATGAAATGCTTAATACTGAAAAGCATGCATTACAGGACAGAGTAATGCACAGGAAGTCAGTTTTCCAGGGATCATGAGCACTTTCTCATTAATCTCCAAAACGAGATTTAGAGAGACAAAAGCACATCCAAGTTGTTCCCTGTCCTTCCACTGATGTGATTTGCAGACGAATCCACAATGTCCCATCAATAGCACAGAAAAAAACCACACACACACACCTACAATAAATCCAGCAATTTCCCTGACCTCTAACAATCCTAGACAACCACAGCAGTAACAATGAAGTATCCCTCCCACACCTATTTCAGTGTTTAAATTGATGATTACCAAAAACATTTATGGGCAGCATTACACAGCAAGAATTGCCTCACCACAGCCTTTCCAATGCTGCAAATCAGAAAAACAGGAACAGAACACAAGGCAATAACCTGCCACAGTGCCAATATCAAGTAATAGTACATGAAGTATCAATAATAAAGGAAAACTTTTATAACAAGAAGTAAATCTGGTTTGCGTCAACAATGTACTGAAGGAGCTCGCTATTTCTTGGTGTGGTTTTCTCCAAGAAACTCCATGTGTCCTCATAACTTGTTAAGCACCACAGATTAACTAAATAGCTGATTTTGCAACTTCCATCATTAAAATGTTAACCATCAACTACCTCATATTTCACATCTCTTCAGAAAGCCACTCCTTCTCTTTTGTGCATTTCTTTCCTACAACGTGAGCCCAGAGAATACAGTACTTCTAATGGGAAAAAGTAATGCAAGAGTCAGTCAATTGGTTCAAATTTTGCTTAAAACACAGTCTTGTCCCCTTCATATTCACAGAAAACATTTTTTCAGAGAAATCTAAATAATTTTAAGTTCATATATAGTGACTCTGTGCAGGGAAAACAATCAATGCATTACGCAAATTATTAATACATGTTGCTCAATTTGGGATGAATAATTCTATCAATTTTATTTTTCAGACTGGGGAAGAGAAGATTTTGTTTAAATGTTAAGATGCGTTTAAAGAGATATGTAGCTATACAATCCCCTTCAAGTGCACACCTCAAATTATTTTGTCAGATTTACTTAAAATGTAATTATACGGACCTTTTGCATTAGAAAGAAAACTATATAATATTGACTATTGACTGAGAACATGTGATATAAATCATGAACAAAAATTACTAAAAAAATTAAGCATGTTAAAAAAGATTAGAAAATGCTGTTTTGTGGATTTTAACCAAATCTAATGCTCATCTGAACACAGCTACCCACACACTCACAGTAAATAAAAAAGCCTTTAAGTTTTATCCTAATCATTTTCTAATAAAATACACACAATAAGAATGCAATTAACTGTATACTGGGTTCCATGAATACTTTGGTATGTATAGATACGTCTTCCTAATTCCTAAAATAAAAAATAAAGTTGAGGTTCCCCCTGCAGAGCGCAGTGAAGTGTTGTGCAGATGTAGATAGGGCTCCTCGGGAGGACAATCAGCCACAGTGCAGGGCTGCAGTAAAGCAGGATGTCCCTTGCTCACCTGGAGCACTGCACTGTGTCATATAAACATAGACTTCTCCATCATTTAGTTACAAATTGCCATGCTTCGATAGCTCATACCCGAAGAGAAACATCAGGTGAGGAACTAAAAGTACAGACGCAACCAACAGTGTTTGACTCCCGGCTTCCTGCTTGCCAATTTGATTTTGATAAGCTTGAACTGGTGTTATCTGATGAGAAAGTGTACCATGTTGCCTATTCTGCTGATGATCTTGGGCATGATGACTTTGCCTCAGCAGAGGTCTCAGTTCTTATCAGAGCTGGACAATCAAATTGTTTTTTCAATTTTTCCATCCTAACCCAGCTCTGGCCTCAGCCTTTTAATTTTATTTAAATGCAGTAATTTAAAAACAAGAGTAGTTTTTCACCTGTTTTTGCTTCTCCTGGTAATTTCTTTGTAAGAAGAGCTATTTGCATTTCATATTGCAAATACTAAAAGACCAGCAGAATTTCTTTTAGCATTCTTCCACTTCCTCCCAACCAAGGTGTGGAAAATCACTGCTGTACTGCTGAGAGTGTAGCAAAAGGGGACAAAAAGAGCAGAGGGATGAGAAAGGGGAAAAAAATAGAGGGGTGAAGGCAGAGGAAAGGGATGAGAGTGAGAGTGAGGAAAAAGGGAGGGAGGGAGTCTGTGTGATAGGAAAATGGAAACAGAAGGGTTGACAGCTGGAGTAGCAGCATATATTTAATAGATTTAATATACTATTAACACCTACATGATTCAAGATTTCTGATTAAAAGCTACTTAGACACTTGTCCTGCTCCACTACACTGGTTTTCCAAAATTTCCAAAATTTACTTTAACACATCCCTGCACAAGCAACTGACAACAAAACTTGTACTAATCACATCCTTCTCCTTTTTGGTTATGATGGTAAACTTTGTATTTCACACATGGCAAAAAATTTTCAATATTATTTTCCCACTTTTCCTAACTCATAGCATGCTCAGAAGTACTTAGGAGTTCACTGGCAAGCTTCCAATAATTACATATAATTTATTATTCATGAAACTATAATATAAAACCAAATTGCATCTTCAACATGCTTTCATTCTAAACATATACAAATTTAGACTCCAGACTAAAGCAGAGAAAATGAACAGAGATTTTTGTTCCTGCTTTAGTAAAGATAAAAGCAAACAGAACAAAGACTGGTAAAATATTTCAACTTATCCAAGAGCCAACAGCATGATACAAGTGAACCTCATTCAGCAATGTATTAATAAAACTAAGATGTGAAGGGCACAATTGAGGTGCTTCTGCCCGCAGCTCAGGAGACCCACTTCCAAAGTAGACAAAATCAGCTCTAGAAAAGACTTTAGCAATTAAATGTCAGGTTGAAGGTATTGGGCTTAGGTGATCTGATATGAAGGCTAAGATGAAAACATGCAACAGATTCCCTATGAGTCAAATGAAGCTATTAAAAAAGACACCGATATATTGTTCTGCAGGATCTTTGGAAGAAAAAGAAATGATGTGTAATAAAAGCTGCTTTCCTTGTGTCCCCCCACCTTACTGTCAGAACAGCGAAATGCTAAAACAGATTTCCTAGGAAGCAACGTGGTATAAAAGGTTAGGTATAATTTTGTGTTGGTGTCCACTCAGCTGCCTCAAAAAGAGAATGAATTTATTTTAAATTATTGATCTTCCAGGTTTACATTTTTATGATCCTATAATTTTCATAAAGACTTCTAATTTAACCTTTAGAAACTTAGTAACTGCTTTCTGCCTTCCTTTCCTTATTATGCAAAATGATGCTTGAGAGCAAAAGCACTTCTGTAAACTTTACTGAAGTCCAACATATTCATCTTTAAATGCATGTAACATCTGAAAAAACTTACTTTGCTTAAATTCACAAAAGAGTTCAAATCTGTGGATATTGTTCTCCTTTACAAACTAAAGGAATATTAAAAATCACTGTAATTGTTTTTGAAGCAAACGTTCTTCAACATTAAATTATCAGATGTCAAATAAACAAACAGGAATACATTGGTGCTAAAAAGTTAAAGCTTTCTATTTTTAAATAGTATTTGGAAATCAGCTAATGGACAAAACCAAAGTAACTGTGCACCAAACTGCAAATGTTTTACTGTTTTAGTTAAAGTCTTTCTTTTGCCAACTGACAGATACACATTAAACAACGCACACAAATCCATCAATACCATAGTAGCTGAGTCACAGATCAGGACTGTGTTAGTAAACCATAATCCATTCCTAATTAACAGAAAAGATCTATCATACACAATGGTTTAACTTCATTGTAACTTGGAATGAACACATCTTGGAGGAGGTACATACAAGAACTGATGCACACATATCCACCTCCTTATCTGCTACTGCTTGCATCCATTTTAGCATTTTTGGTTTCCAGCTTAGTTCAGATGAAGTGCCCTCACAGGGTCTTGTTTCCTCATCCTGAAAAATCCTTCAGGCCACTTTGTGCTCAGTCATTTTTTTCTCTAAACGTTTTGAACACCACTGGTTTAGGGATTTCAGTGATCAAATTTGTGATGCCTTCTCTTTCTTTTAGTTTTATTTATGGTGGTTCCAATTTCTAATTATTTGTCATTACATCCTCTGCTAGTGGGTAACTGCTGATGATTCTCAAACTTCATTCTGCACCTTTTTCATTGTCCTATGCTAGTCCATTTTGCAAAATAGAAGTCTGAATCTACACAAATATTATTCAAGGGAGATGGCAATACTTTATTCTGCATAATTCCTGCATAATGACCTATTTAAGGTCAGAAGTTTCAGTTCAGCATTGTCTCCTCCCTGTCTCTATCCACAGAAACTGTTAAAATGTCTAGCTGCTTGTTTGTTACTACTCCCAACGCATGTACTACAAAATGCCACCCTCTGTCAAATTGTATTGTCCTTCCAAACATTAGCCTCCTCCTTAAGATTTTTGTCTGCTTTGTATTTTAAAGATGTCATGATGATCTACTTAGCATGGATGTTGAATAGCTCTGAAAAATAAAATCCCTTTTTTTCACCAGCAGCAGTACCTTTCACCAAAGGTACTATGCCTTTTTTGTACCTCTCTCCTTCAGTTCCCATCAGAGTTTCCTGTACTTCTTACATGTATGTGATGACAATTCTGTATCTGTATGCCAAGCAGCCAATCTCTTCTGTTTTCATCCAGTGCACAAACAACCCTGGCCCCAACTTCTTTCCTTATGACCTGTCTTACATCAGTGAAGCCTTTGGGTACCTGGGCCTCCTCTTTCTGGAGATGGTAACAGTGCTCCTTCCCACGTCCTCTAGCACAACATCACAGGGGAAATGAAAAAAGTCAAATAACTGTCCTTGCAGTTATTGTAAAGATGAGGAGGCAAACAGTGGCCGTTGATTACACCTTCCTCAACAGGAAGCACCTTCCTCCTGCAGCAACTCCTGCTGCTTCAAGAAAGGGAAGTGAGGATGGCAAAGGGAAAGCAGGGGCAATGTGAAAAAGTGCTCTCCTCAGGTCTGCTTTCCAGGTATGTTTCACAATGAGTTAGTGTACTTTCTGCATTTGTCTGATTGAGACAAAGTTTTTGAAGGCTGGAATAATGTGTTGGGTTTTTTTGGTCTTGTACAGCTTTGAGCAAATTGCCACCACTTAAATATTTAATATCAACCATCATAGCAACAACAAACAATGATAAGTGCACTCTATGGATACTGAATCTCTTTGTAGGGTCCCCTGGAAGTCATTAGGTGTCCTCCCCCATAAATATTTAATAAAGATTTGATTTCCAGGCACTTCCACTGTCTAAAATGTTCTCTTGAAAAGCCTGTGAAAGCATACAATTGTGAAATGAAGACCAAAGATGGAGGGATATTACTTCTGCATTTTACAAAGTTTGAGCACTTTATGTCAAATGATACGTGGTGTTATTACAGTTCTGTCTTGAGTAATGGTATTAATTTTACATTTCATCAATGGAGACTGACCATTGTGTTGCTAGTAGAGTGTTAGAAGTGACTTATCTGGTTAATATTTTAGACAGAGGTAACCATTCTGCAGCTTACATGTTAAAAGGCTAAGTTGGTGCACCAGATGTATAATTAGGAGAAGAGACCTTAGGTGGATGATGTGGCCTTTAACCAATATTATTTTTAACATTAACTCTAGCGTAGGGATGAAAAGTCAAGCCCAGGAAAACCAGAGTAAAAATCAGCATTCTACTGTTCTACAGAGACACGTTCAACATCAAATGTAACTATAACTCACGTGCATATCTGAAAAACATGCACAATCTTTGGGGTAAGATTGCCTTCAGTCAGAGAACATGGTATTGCTCTATTTTTCCTTTTTTCTTATACATCAGTGTGAAGTTCCAGGAATACCTGAAGCATTATAAGTTTAATAACCATAGAAATAAATTATTTTCATATTTATTTTTCTCTTCATCTGTGTATGAATGTTTAAAAGTTTGAAGACGATGTCTCTGAAGGGGTTTCTGAACACAAAATAAATGAAACTACTTAGTTAATATCACATTAGGACTTCCATGATTATATTATGGTTACTACTGTGTACCTATGGTACTCAATAACAAACACAGTCTTTCTGCTATCACTCCATTATAACTTTCAAAAGGGTTTTTTTTTTATTGCCTGTTTCTTGCTAGTTCTGTTGCATGAACACCACAAGCCATTAAGAGCTTCAGTGTGCATTCCCTTCAAGGCAAGAATTTAGCCCTTGAAGCTTTAAAGAGGGATAAAAGGAAGACACTGACTCGGGTGAGTCTCTCACAGGCAGAAGCTGTTAGGGGAAACTCATTACAAAGTGGAGGAAAAGAGGGCAGGAAGACTGAAAAAAAAGCTTTGGAGCCCTGGTAAAGGGGAGGCTGGTACACCTAGAGGTTACTGGAGGACCAATGTCCCTGTCTACACTGACAGCTCCTTGGGATCTCTCTGTTCTTCACTAATCACTGAACTTGACAAGCTCAATATAAATTCTTACAGCCTAGCTGAAACACATTTGGCCTCCTCACAAGCACGTACATATCGTTACACTAGACAACACTAGAATTACTCAGTACATTGAGGTTATTCGAATCACTGTGTGCCCTGATGTTCTTCTGTACATTTTATCCTATCTATCTAATTCACCATTCAAATTTTATGCTCCCTAGGTCAAATACCTGACCTCTGCATGCTCTTTATGGCTAATAATAAAGATAAAAGTATAAAGTAACAGTATGAAAAGACTGTATTTGCTTTGAAGGTAAACAAACATGTTTCTGGGAAGGAAAAGAATAATGACACACTTCTACCTCCAGGTAAAACTCACTATCCTTGTTGAGTGTGGCATGGAAATGTGACCTGTCACAGGTGTACCAGTTCACCCCCAGCAGCCTCTCCCTTGCACCCTCACCATGAGCATGGCAGTGCAGTGTCACTGTGACAATCACCCCATGGCACATTGTACCCTTGCTGTGCCACAAGCACGTCAGGAAGGTCCCAGGGTGCTGCACCATGACAGCTGCAGGATGGAGCCCTGTTCTGCACCTGCAGCAGGAGCCTTGTCCACACAGGCTGCACCACTGCTGTACAGCTCTGTAACATTCCCTCCTGCCCCACCAGTGATCCTGCTAAGCTGTCTACCTGGGAATCAATTTCTCTGGCAGGAGTGCTGTCATTAACAGACAAAGGTTCCTTCAGAAAGCAGGTTGGCAGAAATATGTTTAACCACTGGCAGTCTACTAGCCATTGTTTTAAATTTCTGCTTTTATACAAATACACAGTGTTTAAATATATAGACACACTTTTAATCCTTCAGAGTGTCTTTGAACTGTAAAACAGTCCAAATCTTCCATTAAATGAATTTTTACAATCCAGTCTCTGTAATCTCTAATTCCTAGTTTCACAAAGTTTAACGAGATGGAACTTGCATTATCCTAAATAAGAATCAGAAAAATATTAAGCTATAACTGAGTTATTGTTTGAAACACATGTATAACTTAGTTAGAAACCACTTACTGTACCATTGTTCAGCCATATTGACTGGTTTGTTGGACAGATCAGTTTTACTGTGTGACTAAGATGCACATAATGGTTTTATTTGATTTATAATTTAATTCAACACTTTGATATATGTAAAACATCCTGAGGATATCCTTTTCATAACATTAAGGGCCTCTAAAATCAAGTAGAATGACACCCACTTGTTACAGTCCTGTATTATCTAATGGCAGAAACCTTTCAATAACTACCAGTTTCCACTTAAAAAAACAACTGATTGCTATCTGGTGTGTAAGAAAAAGAAACTCCTGTAAATAATTTTAAAAGAGGTGTTATTATAAGATTGAGGTGGAATATTCTTCTGTATAGGTATTTTAGAATTAAGATCCAACAGCATTTCACTTCTCAAAGAAATGAAATACAGATTATCTAGTATGAGAACTTTAGTTTTGCCATTTTCATAGAATCCTAGTAAAATAATCACTGAGTGCTTTCACATCACGAGTGCACTATGTTAGGCTGAGAAATGCATAGTAAGTTTGCTATGAATCAACTGCAAGGAAAAAACCAATTATCTACGATCTCTGAACTGAAAAAAAAATTTCTTTTATTATTTAGGAGATAATTATTATATTTACTTCTACATGAAAAAGAAAATGCATTAACACATGCTATGTTAAAGATGAATAAGGGCTTTCTTAGGGAAATGTAAATTTATGACACTTCACTAATGCTGGAATCAAAGGAGCTTTTTAGCTGTATTTTCACAATATTAGGGCCATCTCACACAGTCGTTTAATAATTATTTCATACAGATTCCATTAGTAAGATCAGCCCCATCAAAAACTTTCTGCTAACTTGAATAAAATGCCACATTCTTAGCTATTTAAGGTTCTCCATCACACCAAGTTAGGCTACTGGTTGCTGATTTCAGAGAACATAGAATCACTTAAGTTGGAACTTCAAGATCATCAAGGCCAACCATTAACGCAACACTGCCAAGTCCACTACTAAACCATGCCCTCAAGTGCCACAACTATATGTCTTTTAAATCCCTTCAGGGATGGTGACTCCATCACTGCTCTGTGCAGCCTGTTCCAATGCCCCACCAACCTTTCCCATGAAGAAATTTTACCTAATATCCAGTCTAAGCCTCCTCTACCTCAAGTTGAGGCCATTTACCCTTGTCTGTCACTTGTTACCTGGGAGAAGAGCCTGACCCCCACACGGCTACACCTTCCTTCCAGGCAGTTGTAGAGAGCGATAAAGTCACCCCCTGAGCCCCCTCTTCTCCAGCTGAGTCCCCCCAGCTCCCTCAGCTGCTCTTCATCACACCTGTGCTCCAGACCCTTCCCCAGCTCTGCTGCCCTTCTCTGAACACGGTCCAGCCCCTTAATGTCTTCTTGTGGTGAGTGGCCCAGAAATGGACACAGGATTCAAGGTGGTGCCTCACCAGTGCCCAGCACAGACAGCACTGATTAGGCTTTTCTGTGCAGTAAGTCATGGTATTATCTTATGCTGTATCTCAAGTGGGTTTAAAAGGGTGGAAGTTATGGTAGTAACTGTGGACATAAATGTTATTTTTGTCCTGAATACGACTTTCTGACTTATGAGATAAAAAAGTAATTTTCAACTTCTAGAAGCATTTAACTTTATGGAAAAATGAAAAAGCAAACAAACAAACCACAAAAATGGTAACATGAGCACTATTCAGTTGGAACCATCTGAAGTACTGAATCAGAGTGAGCCGGGACTTCACATTTTCATTGGAAGAACGTGCTGAAGAACAACATCATGAATCAGGCTTTTTGTAAGAAGCATGATTTGAATTAGGTGACCTGATACAGTCAACTGCAAAAGACAACAGGCAATTCCCAAAGGGTTTGCAATGTGCTCACATCTATTTTTGACAAAGCAGGCAACTGGAACTGAGGCTTTTAAAGACACATTTTACATAGAGGGCTGAGAATATAAAGTTGAAGTCAATTAATGAAAGTGATCTTGAAATAAGAGTTCAAATCAAAGTCACTCTTAACTTGCTAGATTCCAAGTTTTGAACTTAAGTGGTCTCCTTTCTCTTTTTCCTTCTTTTTTTTTCATTAAGAAAACAAAATTACTGGTGAAACAAGTAAAATTTAACAGAATGAGGAAGAATAGCAAGAAAGGCTATTGCACACAAAGCATAACTCTTCATACTCTTAATCTCAGAAGTGATTTAAAAGAAATGGATACTGTATCAAACATGTAAGCATAATAGACTGAGAATTTAGGGACAAAATCAGAAAGGACCAAGAACAAACTGAAACAGAACCAGCAAGGGGAAAAGAATAATACAAATTATGTCAAAAGTATGCTCAGTAGTTACAGGAAAACCTGGGAAAAGATTGCTAGATCATTCTATTACTAAGGAAATCTGCCAACATATGATTTTGAAAGACCAGAACTAAATGCCCTTTTTACTTCAGACTTCACTAAAGTTCTCCTACGAGCAGATGGTTAACTCAATTACAACAATAACAAAGCTTGAGACTGACTTGGATGATGGACTAAAATCTCTTTAAATCAAAAAGAAATCATGTTCATCCTCAGTGGTGAAGTGGTCTTCAGTTGCAGCAAGAAATATCCAGATAATGTTAACCTAAGCTTTCCACTGGTGAGAAAATAAAACACTGCAATAGATTGCCTACAAACAAGATGAAATCTACAGGAAGAGATTTTTAAAGAACCAGATGGAATGGAATACTTTCACCTAGAATATACAGTGGAATTCACCTATGGAATATACAACGGAATACTTTCACCTAGAGAATTTCGAACCTCATTTTATATGGTTTTGTGGCAATCTATACGCAAGCAGCTCTGAAAACCTCTGAATAGTGATCACTGCCATAATCTGGAAGATGTCACAGCGTATAGAACATTATGCTGCTTATGAAGAGGTTTCAGTAGTTTGACCTCCATCACTTGACATTTGTAAAACACTTCCATAACCACTGCAATTTGCTGGGAAAATCATAGAACATGTAGAAGCACCTCCATTATTGTGGTTTTGTGGTTTTTCGGTGTGTTGCTTTTGATTTTTTAAACTACTCGCATTACTCTAGCATAAGGTTGAGGACAGAGAAGAGGAAGGATAGGAGAATTCAACAGAAAAATGTGAGTCAGACAAGAGGCAAGTAATATATTAAGGTATAAAATAGCAGAGAAAATAGTGTAAGCAGTTCTTCCTTTTTTCTACAACAGAAATTCAAATGGCAATATTATTTTCTTCTATGTACTTTCATGACTTTTATGTCTTTTATGTACGAGAATATTTTGAATGAGCATCTAGATTATTATTATCTAGGATTATTTTAGAGCTATTCCACATTACAAGTTAAAAATAACAGGTAGGCATGGTTCTCATGCAGTGTTAAGAGACCAGCAGAATGCCTTGCTGCAGTTAAGGCAGAGACACAGCTGAGTACAGCTCAACTAAGTGACTCCCATGTTCATTCCACCTGACCTCTTTAGCAAGGAACTCACCACAGGAGTATTAACCTGAGCTCCCTAATCCTTCCAACACCATGGTCTGAATTTCCCTTTAGAAAAATTCCCTAGATCAGCTCAGTGCCAAAAAGTCAGTCTCACACAATGGTTACTACTCGAAAAACTATCCTGCTCTTCACTCCCTGATAAGCAGCTACCCAGTGCAAAATATCCAGTACTTGCATTAACTTTACACTTATTTTTGCCTGCTCATAAACTGCAGCTGCAGGTCCCAAGTTCCTGCAGCCCACAGGCCTCAGCTGCTCTCTTCTGATTGACTACTGTAGCTATTTGAGTTTGTCCCTGAGCCTGTCCCTCAGATTTTTTCATTAATTCAAATTAAAAATAGCTGCAGGGAGAAAACACTGATGACTGGACCGTTCTTAATAGATTCTGAGGAAGCAACACAGTAAGGTACATCAGTGGTGCTGTGCAGAGTGCATTAGGATATGTTTCACTTTTTTTAATACAGAAGTACAACTGCATTTGTCTGAAGAAGACCAGCATAGTGCAGTGATACTAAAGTATGAAAAGCTACCTGAAAAGCTGTGGCCATGAGACAAGTCATTCCCCAAAATCTTGTAAGGTCACCCTATGAAGACAAGGGTAGGACCAGGTGATTCCCACAGAGACCAGTGACATAGACTTTCCAAGATTCTGTACTAAATTCAGAAGAGTGACCTTAAAATTGCAAGCTTCACTTTAACTATCTGCCTTGTTTATCAAATGTATTATGTAAAACAAGCATTCAGAAAAGTTTAAAACACGTCAAAGAAGAAAGTGCTACAAGTGTTGCTTCTGTATTTTAAAGTGGTAAATAAGGAGCTGAACAATTACGGTTTTTTCTTCTGTTTGTATTTTTCAGTTGTGATAGGGTTAAATAAGGTCACTAGACAAGCAAGTGAATAGCTGAAAGACTATAAGCTCATGCACACATCTTTAGTATAATGTAATGAAACTGCTAAAGCTAGGAGTTTTGAATTTGTCAGAGGAGCATCCAGAAGTGATTGGTAAATAAAAGAACTACTGATTTTACAAGGATCTATCTTACATAGAGAATTTCTCATCAGCTGAGCTATTACTTGAGTGATTTCAGTGGTTGTAGTCCCAATCTCTCTAAAGCTTTATTAAATCATTGACAAACAAGTTGCTGTTTTAACCTAAGATGTTCATGCCTCAAGTTTCTAGTGGGGAAATGACAAAGTCATAAAGATTTCTGCATAGTACCAGAGCAACAAAATATCCAGTTTTCAAAAGATTTTCTCATCCTGCTATTCCTCTGTTAGGATCGCACATACTTATTTTTGTTATGTAGCATTGAGAGGAAATATCTTTTAGACAGTTACTGGCATTTCAGATTGACAAAAACTTCTGTAGTAACTTCAGTAAGAGTAACTTAAAGAAAATATAAAACTACCACCATAAACATTTAGTGACAGCATTAAATAGCTAATTCAATAACTGGAACTACAGAATTAACTCATCATTGCATAAATGTAGAGATTTAACTGGTTATAGCATTAAAGTCTGAGAATTATTAAATATGTGGTACACACTGTTACACAATAATGAGTGGTACCTTGTTCATCACAGCTGTAGACACGGGTCCAATTTACACAACAGCTACTCAGAAGTGACTTAGGAAAACTCGAGAAAGACTAATTAACTTTGCTCAAGAAATAGTATTGTTCCTATGATGTTGCTCTTTTTGGCCTTGTGCCCCAAGAGTAAACATCCAATTAAAATTGAAAGCCAAGATACTGATACTGAGCTCAAGATTCAACAGTTTATTTTTTATACACATAATAGGATATATATGCCTCACTGTAAGCAAGCACTTAATGTTTGCTGCACCACTGAGAAAGCAAGGAAATGTATTGGTTTTGAAAATACATAGTAAATTCTATCTGAAAAAATCCTGAAAGGATGAACTAATTATCCTGGTAGTCAAGCCAAGTCAATTTAATTAGAAAGATCATTACTAGCACACAAATAAAGCTTCAGCATTACTTCAGATACACTTAACTCCGTGGTTGTGCTTGTTTTGGCTGTGATAGAGTTAATTTTCTTCATAGTAAGTATCAGGGTGCTGTGTTTTGGATTTGTGCTGAAAACATGAGAAGCAAAAAAGGCCTTGACTCTGTGTAAGCACTCCTCAGCAATAACTTGTATATGCAACCTTGTAATATCAACATTGTCTTCAGCACAAATTCAAATCATAGAATGTTATGGAAATCATAGCCCCACAATAGCTGCTGTGAAAACAATTAACTCCATCCCAGCCAAAACCACCACATGTACATGTCAAGTCAATGAAGAAGAAAGAGTTTCAAACCAATGAACACAGTTCAATGAAGTATTAAACACAACAACCCATTATCTTCCTATATAGCAGTTTTAAACAGGTTTTTCTTTAATCAGAAGAAGTTTTTAACCAGGAAAGGAGAATTTCCTTGCCTTGAAAGAACAAATTACAAACTAGAAGAAAAAAACAGCATCCTGCAGCTCCTTAATAAGGGCTGCATTTACTTTGCATCTAAACATAGTTATTATTTAAGGCTAAGATAATGACACGGATGATTTGCTTAATTTAAAAATGTATTTGCTATGAAAAAAAAGTTAGAAGTTATTATGATAAAATTAAGTTCTATCAAGATGAAGTACAGAAATGCATACTTGGTATAACAAAAACAAACCAAAAAATCTTGTATCTGATATACAGTGCTATCATAAAAACAGAGAAAGAAATCTCCTGCAACAAGTCTGGTGTAATCTGAGACACAAGACAGAAGTTTTTCCTGGAAATTAGTTAACAGTCTGGGAAAACACAGTTATAAAAGAAGAGTTCAGTTGCTGTTAATATGCAACCAATTTTAATCACTGTCAGTGCTGCTGCTAAGTTCACTACCAGTGACTGAGACATATGATGGACTACTATGGTTCCTTAAGAATGAGAATATTAAAGGAAGTTCTCTATGAACTTCCTGGGAGTTAAAACCTTTCATTAGCTATCTGAGGATATCCACAGGGTAACTATTGGATTACCTGAAGTAACTTACCTCACCTTGGTTTTATTTCCTCACTTGTTGCTAGACGATATACTTTATATTACAATAGCTGTGAGATACAATATTTAATTCAAATTTTACATTAGAAATTGTTGGCTTCTAAGTAGATTATAGCTTACCCATTTAAAGTAAGGTTTACCACAAGCTTTTACTTTAAAATCTGAGCTGAAGATACCTGAGCATTTATTCTTTGTCACAGAAAAGATTATTTGCTCCACACATTTGAAAAAAATGGAATTTTAATGGGTTTCTAAACACAATTGATACTAAGAGCAATACTTGATCTTTCTTGCTACACATTTTTCGATTAAGTGGGAAACAGAAAAAAATTAATCTGTAAGTAAGCACCTGAAGTTCTGACCTTTAAATTCAGTCTATATGCTAATCCCTCCTAGTTAGGAATCGGTTCCCCAAATCATCAATATGGAACACTAAGCATAATCCTGCTTTGAGATTCAAAGAAGTAACTTGGCAAACATGAAAGTTTTAAAACTAATTTTTGTTAAAAAACATTTGCAAACTCTGTATTTTAAAGAGTTTCAGCTTGCCACAGAATTTATCTTTCATATTCCTATACAGTCACTTTCTTCTATGCTATCAATAAAAACTAACACTGACCTTCCTCCTAGAAGGTTAAACTTCGAGCTTCTGTTTGAAACACTAGAGTGCCTTTTCTCAGAAGAAATGCTACACATACGTGCCGCCAGCAATGAGAAAGAATACACTATTGCTCCGACCCTTCATTAGTCAGAGGATCTTGGCAACAGCAACAGTGCTTATATACGGTGTCTGCATGAAAAACTGTTTTCAAAGGTAACCTTGCCAAGGGCTATGTTCTGTCTTGGCAAAAGGAAGCAAACTTTACTTTTCTACCAATCAATTCACTCTGCATGAGAAACAGGTGTTGTGATAGGAAATGGGACTTGGAGCAGGAACAAAATACATTTCTCTAAAATAAGTTTGGTTTGGAAAAAATCAGAGATAATAAGCCTGCAGGGCTTACATGTTTTTGCAAAATGCAAATCATGAAAACTGGTTAAGGGATTAAGTGCTGTTTTTCAAAAATGACCATGGAGATTATAATCATTAATTAAAATCATGTAAATAATATTCTGAAAGAACTCTTCCTTTTTATCTCATAGGTTTCAAACAGCGTAATGGTAAAAGATTTAGCCTCAAAAGAGCTACTCTAATTAAAAATAAAAATTTAGCATAATTAATAAGTGTGACTAGGCTTGCAATCTCACCACTTTCTATGACTTTTTTTAACAGAGAAATAAGATTATATTTTTAAGTATCATTATACCAGGCATATACAATGGATTATACCTTACATGTACCCTTACATATTTTCAATCAATTTAATAAGGACTGGTATTAAAACCTTCTTGACTTCTGGTTACTCATTAAAACATGGCATGTGATGGTATTCCTTCTACTCACTTTGTAAGATTTCTGTCATTCATCTGTACTGATATATGATCAACATACACAAAACAGACAGACTTAGTAAAAATAATTATAAAAGTATTTATCCATACGGCACATGGATTGTCTCTATAGTCTATAATTTCTCTACAGGAATACAGTGATGAAATATTGCCCTCCCTACTCTAGCTTTTTTTCAAAACTTCAAATTATTCTGGCAAGGAAGAGATAGCTCTTCTGTATCACATATTGAGACTCAGTTAAGATATGCTGTCTTTTTCATGAAAACAAGATGGGAATTCCCTTGCTCTATCTTGAAATCGAAGATGCTTTTAGGAGTCCTTAACTGTGTTTCCTCTATGCATAAAGATGGATGATTTAATCTTTTTGCAGAAAGTACAATAAAGAAGAAGAGCATATTTAATGATCTAAAATAAATTGCACTGACATTTGAAGAAAAAATGTTTCTTAAAAAGAAAGCCTGAAATTTTAAATTACGTTAAAAGCTATGTTCCAGTTCTTAAAGCGTATTGACAAACTGAGTCTTTTAAAATTTGATTGTTTTTTTTATTCCCAGAAGAGTAATTGTTATCTTGCAGCATTTCACTGGAATAAGAATGGTAACACGTGGTTACAAACCCACACAGCTCTACAGGCTGGGGCAGAGTGGCTGGAAAGCTGCCTGGTGGAAAAAGGACCTGGGGCAGCTGGTCAGCAGTGTCTGAACATGAGCCAGCTGTGCCCAGGTGGTCAAGAAGGACAAGGGCATCCTGTGGCCAGCAGGAGCAGGGCAGTGACCCTCCCCCCATCCTGGCACTGGTGAGGCCACACTTTGACTGCTGTGTCCAGTTCTGGGCCCCTCAAGTCAGGAATGTCATTGAGGGGGTGGGGCGTGTCCAGAGAAGGGAATGGAGCTGAGGAAGGATCTGGAGCACAAGTCTGATGAGGAGCAGCTGAGGGAGCTGGGAGTGCTCAGCCTGGAGAAAAGAAGGCTCAGGGGCGACCTTACCATCTCTACAAGTGCCTGAAAGGAGTGTATAGCCAGGTGGGGGTCAGGCTCTGCTCCCAGGCAACAAGTGACAGGATGAGAGGAAATGGTCTCAAGCTGCATCAGCTGAGGTTCAGATTGGATATTAGGTAAAATTTCTTCATGGGAAAGGTTGGTCAGGCATTGGAATAGGATGCACAGGGAAGTGGTAGAGTAACCATTCCTAGAGGTATTTGAAAGACATATAGATGTGGCACTTGTGGACGTGGTTTAGCGGAGAACTTCACAGTACTGGATTAACAGTTGGAGTCAATGATCTTAAATGATCTTAAATGATTACATGATTCTAATAATATTTTAAAATGTATGTCGAAAGAAAAAATAAGTATAGACAGCTAATAACCACCTTTTACTACAACTAAAACCATGAACAGCTGAATTTTCCCACTCATCACTTCACAGTAATTTGTGACTTACACTTTAAAGCAAAAGGCTTGTGTTGTTTCTCAGAACTGCTGCCCTGTTCTATAACAAAGTAAACAAGCATGCTAGTTGTTCTTTTGACACAGTAAGAAAGATGCAAATACAACACACTAATGTAACGTGGCAAAAAATATTTCCTTTGAGTTTGAACACGAAACGCATCTTGCAACTTAGCTAAAAGTCACAGACACAACTTGCACTGCTACGTAGTCTTAAATAAATAACAGTACATGCTACCCTCCTTAATAATTTAAGAGAAAATCTAAAAACTTTTAACCTCTTGCAGGATTATTTTCACAGCTTTTTACAAGTGCTGTTCTCTTGCTGCATTTTGATTAATAAGAGACTACAGAAAGAGACCTGTAACCCAAAATGACAAACATACTGTAATAATGTCCAACAAGCTTTCAAATCCTAAATTCTGAGGATGTCTCTATTTTGAACATCACAGGGCATAGAGAAGTCACATTGAAGAAGAGCAGGTAGCATGGAATGCACCCTCTTATATTTAGTTTTATTTTAGATGTAATTGAAATGCTCTGTGAGCTAACCCAGCTGAATTGTTTACTGTAATTTAAATAAACATGAAATCAGAATCACTGGGCAACATGCAATACTCCCAAAATTAGCATTTCCATTTGTGCTCAATAACAAAGAACGTATTATTAGATAAAGTGGAATGCATGAAGGACTCAGTATGCTAGCAATACTTTTGAACAATCATATAGGCAGCCCATTTACCAGAAATGGTGAGTAAAATAGAAGAAACATTTCATGGTTTTGTAAGCAATTTACAGTATTGTACTGCCAATCTGTAACTATTCAATAGCACACATGTACCCTGCATAAACAAGTTTAAAGTACCTTTACAAATTTTTAAGTAAAAATGAATTATATACCCGGTGGTGATAGTTTGAATCTTCTACAAAGCCTGAGAAATTAAAAACTTGGTAGATGGTTAGGGAAAATATGAGTAAAATGCAGTGGTATCAGTAACACATCTAAACTGATTTTATGAAAAGAAAAATTTCACATAAATGATTCTTCTTCATTCCTAGTTGAAGGTGTCAGGCACACATTTTTTCCATGACACACATGGATTGCCACCACTGACACTACTATGTTTTTTTATTACAGAGCAATCAAATACCTTTTTTGAACTCCACAATACTTTAAACTATGAGTTTGACCTCTGAAAATGCAATTTATAAATTTATGATTCCAAAACACTGTAAAAAAATTCACATTTTCCACTCACTTTTGGAGAAACAAGCGTTATTTTCAAAATAAAAAGAAATCCCCTACAGAACTTTTTACCATATATTTTT
>VXAZ01003032.1:49632-76815 GCA_013399875.1 Gymnorhina tibicen
TTAAGATCTGAAAGGTGGATTTAAGAAGGCAGTTGTGAGATGCTAAACTCATGGAAGACCTCTAAATACAACCAGTGTTTTTCAGTAAGAAACCCCTATAAACACAAATTATTAATTTGCTTGGATAATTACTCAGCTGTAAGAATTTACACAGCAAGCACTGCAAGGCAATTATAGTTTTGCTCAAAGCAACGAAGTCCAGCAACATTTCCTATGCAACTGAAAAATACTTGAGGCATGTAACAATTTAAATATGTCTGTATGACTTCTGTGCCTCAGCCACTTACTCAGTAATGCTCTGGAGAGTACAAATCCTGTACATTTAGTAAATGTGTATTTATTTCATGAAGAAGTATTACTGTTTCTTGTAAGACGAGTTCCTAGACATTTGAATTCCTCCCCTCCATGACATTAGCCCAGAGTTCAGAAGTTATGCATAGTAATGATTCAGGTTTCTTTGGATAAATTCAGTATCTTTTCTATGATCTAGGGAGTTCTGCAGAAAGACTGACACTCTCCACAAAGAATTTTATGACTGCAGAACCACCAACACAATAGTGAGTCATATTTGAAATGCACAGTAAAAGGACTATATTCATTACCTGACTGTTTTTCTCAATTACCTCTTATACTGTTAAGTTATTAAGTTCAGGAGACAATAGAAGCAGTACAGAAAATGTTCAAGAAGAATTCTAGAAATGAAAGTCAGATCAGTTCTCACAACCTTGGACAATCACTGCTCTTTCATATGCTTCTGCACTCATACAGAAGAATTTTGTTAGAAGAGAGGTTCTTCACATTTATTCTGAGGTAGGTTGGAAGTCTGCAAATTCAGGGCTATTCAGCATATAAATGTACTCCATATTACTTTTTTAAAATTACAAATTTTATTTTTACTACAGAATTCAAACCACTATTTTACCAACTCCATAAATTTGTGTATTAGATTCTAGTAGCAAATGTAGACAGTATAGTTAAATTGTAGTATTGTTCCCCATTAATTCTTCTGATTTACAAAATGACTTTTCAACTACATGAAGTTAATTTTCCTCTTGAACTGCAGGTGCATCCAGCAGAAAGTGGAGAAATAATTACTGAATTTGAAAATAAATTGATTTTTAACTTGCCCTACACTACAGAAAGGGCCGTGGAAAATGAAAACCAATATAGTATCTGGACAAACTGAAAGTCACATAAAGTTTATTAAAGAAGTTACACAAACATTAGAAAGTACATAGTTTTGTGTGATCTAGAGAAGATTGACGATTTCCCTCTTTTTTCTTTCAGAAACATATTCCTGTCATTTGAAAGGGATATAGGTTAACATCCACACTGAAAACTCCTCAGCTCAGCCCCAGAGTGCATACCAGATTATTTCTGGGTTACTGTCTGGAGAAATGGGATAATAAAGATCCCACACAGTACCCTGAAGAGCAGTCTGACTAACCAGTGGGTTTTGAAATTACATTTATCAGATAGAAACTAGAAATGGAGCTAAGAAATGCCACTGGTAAACTAGAAATTAATTGAGTTTGCTCACAGCTCAATTAAAAATGGCAGGATATCCTACCAATTATTTGGAATGTCCAAACATTCAGTTTTCCACTGAAATTCTTCATTTTAGTCTAAGCCTAAAAAATTACTTTTACACATCAAACAAATATAGTTCAGGTGAGGTTTGAAGTTGTCCTTAGTAAAATCAGTTCATTAGATGATTAGAACATTCAGATTTGATTGTGCTCATGTCTAGGACTTGAAAAATGAGAAGAGAACTAAGGCAAATTTGAGGAAGCTGAGTGGTTTCTATAAGTTTGGGATAGCTAAATCTGTCAACCTGAAACCTCCATACTTTAGCTCCATCCAAAGTCACAGCTCTTCAGCATTCCATTTCTGGAAAAGGCCTCTGAAATGTAACTACAGGTATTCTATCTTACAGATTGGATTCTGGACATTCTCTAAATCAGAAATGGGAAAGAGGATTCGATGCTTAAAATTCCAGATCAGAAATTTATGTACTATTTTATAATATTTTATGTATAGGATCTGCTGATGACAACATCTCAACTGAGTTCTTCACTTCCTCCACTCCCTTGAAAAAAGCCATTGCAGTAAGACAAAGATGAAAGAATTCCACAATTAATCCAATGTTGTGATTGAAAAAGCAGACTGTCTAGTTCAGCTTTCAGAAAGGAAAGTTTCATTAAGTTTACATCACTTATGTGTTAATTTATATGTTTAAATTTGCGCTATATGCAAATGCACTATGAGAAAAAAAGTATGCTTCAGTAATCCACTGTTTAAAACAAGCACCAAGTTGCGAAAAACTTGGAAAATATTTATTTCAAACACAAAATTCATTCATGAGAGGCTAAGGATAAGCACATATGAATAGATTAAAGCAGAAATTCATATATGATATTAAGGGCTTCTTAACTTTTAAGTATTCAGCTTTCAGCTTATTAGTAACACTTCCATTTTTATATTTAACAAACATATTTGATCAATTATAGAAAAAGAAATCAGAACTCACAGCAAAAAAAAAGACACTGGAAGTTGTTATTCACTTACTCTTCATTATGACTTTGCTTAATTCTGTAGGCTTTCAGGATATTCCTTGAGAAAAGGCAGTGAGATTATTATTCTGTATCACATTTGAAGATGCCAAAAGATCTCCAAATCTATTATTTACAAGTAAGCAACATGTTAGTTTTCATTACCCAGAACTTCTAGTGAGTGAACACAGCCCAAATGAACCATCAAATTGGTATAACTGAATCTCATACATCTATCAGAAAATGGAAAAGAGAACAGAACACTGCACACCTTATTTAATATTTGAATGTGTGTAATGTGGCTACTGTTAGGTTTCCTGGATGCATCTTCATGTCCTATGGGGAACAAGCGGCATTTAATTAATTTGCTGGCAGAATAAATGTTTATACAACTGACATGATTTGTACCTTATTGTTTGATTTATAGCCTATCACCCTCTCCCCAAAGATTAGCCTCTGAATTTGAAAATGAAGTTCAAAATATTTTAAATGTTTTACATTTCTTCTCACATCACAGTCCCTGATCTGCATTCAGTGCTCTGTTAGGCAGTGAGAAGCTACGGGCTTGTGATTACAAGGCAGCTTAATGATGGCTCAATAGCATTATCACACAGTCTACTGCCCTCTCCCCTCACTGCCAAAATCACATGCACAAGTAACTTAGGCAGAAGAGGCACAGAGAAGATGATACTGATAACACAAAAATCACAGACTTAATTGTCTTGCATTTTAAAATGAAGCACAACAACTTCTGCGATTAAGAAAGGCAAAATCAGGACTCAAGCAACAGGTTTAATTACACATTATTAATTACATATTAATTACTGGCTCAATTCTTAAAAAGGTGCTGCCAACTAGAGGGTCAAAATTAGGAGAAAACACAGAAACTGGACATGTCAAAGATTGAGATTTTTTTTTTTAAATAAAAATAAAAAATTGAAACCTTGTATAACACTTTAATAATTCTAAAATTATTCTAATCAAACTGTTTATTAGAACAGTGTTTTTTCTCATAGTGCATATACAATCAGGCGACAGTTTACACATTAGCATTATGTTTCCAGCTTCAGCAAAAAAAGCAAGCTCAAACAATCACTAATCTGAAGTCTTTCCATTTTCAACAGAGCCATTTGAGCAGCAAAAACTGCTTGAAATTCAGTAACATTTCTTACTGTTCCAGAACAACCTGTTTTGCACTAGAAACAACTGGAGAATTTATACATATAAACAATTATGTGCAAACAGTGATTTTCAGAACAGAGACAAAAGCAAGCCCCAAAGGGTTAATAGACTAAAACCTAATTAAAGAATAGCTTAGTTTTTAACTGTCTGAAGTGAAAAATAGAAGTCATGATGTCCTTCACTATTGATTTAATCTTACAGGATTTTTATAATAATTTAAATTACTCGTCTTAAGCAATTAACACACATCAATGAAAATAAAAACTGAGAATATGAGCTAATGTAGTAGTATTATAATGCCCTCCATAACAAATTATAGCAATAAGTTAGAACAAAATCATCTTATTATTAAATTTCTTTCTCAGAATATTGTATCATCTGAACTACATCTAAAATACACATATCTGAGCATTAAAAATTCTGAAGTCTTTACTTGTTCAGAGATTTGACTAAAAACGCTAACATGCTGGACTTACTCATAAAACAAACATTGTTCCTATTTTCAAATTCTTTTTAACGAGAAGAACTGTTCATAGAAAGGAAAAAAATCTACCTGCAGATAGTTCAAAACTGCACAGATATAAGCTTCAATTCAGCTTTCATTATATATATTTTTAAAATATATTATATGCTTCCCAATAAACAGCTTTGGCAAAGAAATACTGAGCTTACTTAAAAGAAGTTATGTATTCTTATTATATGAAGACTCAAAATACCCTAAAAAGCCATACTTTATTGCAGTGATACAAAATCAATGACCCTAAATTTGAGCCAGTGATACACAAATATTTAAGATGTATTTTTATTACAGAATATCTTACTTTAATCACTCATGCCTTTTAGTTAATGTTTCAATCAAAGCTGTATTTCGCTTTTTCATGAAGAATCTGCATCAAATAGTAAATACATCAATTTCCATAAACTAATGCCAAATGTGAAGGTCAGTTAATTGATTTTCTGATCATTCCCGCTGTAGTAAATACTAAATGATAAATCTAACAGAAGAGCTGGCACTTCATGATGTAATTACAAATGTAATAATTTTTGCCTATCACACCTCTTAGAAAGTGTACAATTGCCTATCCATTTATTGTGCCATTTAAATATTTAGTGGCATTTCAGTTTTTAAAATCTGCTTACTTTTAAGACACTTTTTACTTGTTAATGAAAAATGAGTTATTTCATTGCATTAAGTTCCAAATGATTTATTTGATTTTACAGTTATCATAAACTAAGTATGAAAATTAATGAAAATTAAATGTAAATCATCATTTCTCATAACTGAATTTCACTGTTACTGAAGGACACACATCACTAAATATTTGACTGATGTAAATTAGGTAAGAAAATAATTTTATGGTTGTAATATGAAATAAAGCTGTTAGATTCATAACTCCACAATTTTTAACATATGCTTCAGTAAGATAGAAATATTTTTAAATTATTCTTATATATATACTTGATTTGTAAAAAAAAAGAAATTTTAAAAAGCAATACTATGGAGTGGCCAGTACACAACTGCAACAGAACTACAGACTAGAAGGCCTGGATCTGGTGTGATTTTGACTGAGTTCATTAAGTCTGAAAGCACTGGTAAGTTGCTGAACACTGCTCATACAGGCACAGCCATTCACAAGAAAAATAAAGGCTGTGGGAAGAGTACAAGGAGCTTAAAAATGGATCAGAAGACACTAGCTGGCTGAAATTGCAAAAATGCAATTAATTGAAAAAACATGGGTCAAACACTTAAGAAAGCAGAAGGAGGAACACCAAGCATTGTAGATTTACAAAAATATGGTCCTACATTGACCTACAGTTTGTTAGGGGATGAAATCAGGCAAGCAGAATGTTTAAGTTCACCATTTTTCAACGAAATATTGAATTAAGTACTTGACTTTAGGTTACTGCATTTACATTGAGGCTTGCTTGTTTTGCTGATCAGGAAATATTTTACTGAACTGAGTTTCAACCCCTTGAATATGACCTGGCAGGGGATTACAGGAGACCAGAGAATCTCATTACTGGAACTTTGAAAATTGATCATAAATACACAAATAAGGTTATTGTCTTTTACACCTTATTTCCAGTATGGATTAAAAAAATCAAACTTAAGAACTCATGTCTAGTGCAGAAAAATGGAAGTAACTGTAGCTCCCATAAATTAAAAATCCATAATCATCTTCATCATTAAACTTAGTAGAAAATGTAGAAGAGAACAAATTATATTTTGGGTGCACTTACTTTTCAGTACTAGCTCAGTACTAGGAAACTCAGTGTTTTAACTCCACCTAACTTCTAGAATATTAAAGCTGTCATTGTCAACCTAAACCATACTCATTAGTCCATTATGCTTTATCTCTACAAAGCATTCTCTATAAAGCTTAAACTACATAAAATACTAACTTAGTGCATTCTGTCATTCCATACTTTAATTCTTTCATCTAGTTCTGTTCATTCTATCGGTTTTGAACCACCTAACTCCTTAGCTGATACAGGGTGCTTTGCCTGAACTATAGTTTGAAAGCAAATATATATGACACCTAGAACTCTAAACTTAAAGTAGTCTCAAGTGTAATATTTGCTACGCTAAAATGTGGGAACATTCAAAGAAGGAGAGGCAAAAGCCCTGATGAATCATTTAGTGATATGGTACAGTGTGGTCTGACGTGACAAAAGATGTTTACTTATTCTCTATTCCTCTAGAAGAGTCTCTGTTTCTGGTTTTGTATGTGAAAGTTTATTATTTTGTTGCTTCTTCATTATTATCAAAGTTCCTTATCTATATCATCTCAATGTGAGAAAAGTACTTAGAGGAATTGGGCAAGTGTACAGATCCAAGTCTTTGTTTGACGGTATGTTGGTTTGTATTTGATACTATGGGTTCTGTGGGTACTCACTAAGTCGTTTTCACCTTGTATTATTTTCTTTCAGTTGTCCTAGACTTTGTAAGTGCACTTTTAGTGTATTGACATTCTATTCTGGATACTTTAATCCTGCCAGGGTGTCGTATTGATTCTCTTTGCAACGGGACATACATGTGACAACAGGTAACTAAAGGAAAAACACAAAAAACCCAATACCAAAGACTCCATTCTCCACACTTCACAGCACAGGGCTCAGCTTCACTTGCCTTTGAACTCCTTATGACTGCTTTGCCCTTGAAGGGAGCATTTGAAAACAGTGTATACTCTGATGTACCTAAAAGACACTGAATTTACTTGGATGAAAGTTGCTATGCAACTCAGGTACAATGATATTATGTAGGGAATTACAGACTTTGTATATACACACACAAATTCACTTATGGTCTTGCACACATGCATGCAATGCATTCAAGTATCTAAGAAAATTTTCTTAAAATGGGCAAATTATTTTGGTCATTAATAACCATGGTTTTTTTCTGTTTTCACACCCTGCCAAACCTTTACATGCTTCCTGACAATGGAGTAAAGGAATGGCTTGTTACGAAGCCTAAATGCTTTAAGAAGAAGAGGCATCATTTGCTCCCTACACTCATATGCTATATATTATTTCCCTTAAGCAGAAAACAGTTGTGAGGCAATGTAAGGGTTCATGGTTTGTTAGCAGAACTATAAGATCCTTATGTGGTAAACATCAATGTACTCAGTGGGCAAGGAATTATTGCATGGTGTCTCCTGTCCCAAAATACCTTTAGAATTTTATAAGTAAAATAGCATACATAAATCTAGATTGTGTTAAAACTGTATTAACAAAACAACTGAAAGTATCTTTTCTGTCCTAAAATATTATTCTATAACAACATCTTGGCTATATAACTGGCTTGGTGTGAAAATATACTGCAAGAAAGGTTTAGGAGGTGTAAACATTCAGGAACTAATCTCTATCATTCTCAAAGGGAAGTATCTTTCCTAGTCTCATCTATTCCACGTAAGTGTGGCACACTAAAGAATATAAAATTCTAAATCTTTCTGCATGTATCAATTATACTGTACATAACTCCCTGAGCAGTATTTAAAAGGCAAAGAAATGAAAACAGTATTCCACTTGCTGACAACAGAAAATCTAGCCAATACATTTTTAGAAAGATCTCATTTTTAAAAACCATAAATACTCCTTTCCCACAGATGCAGCTCATTCAAGAAAGCATTCCAGCTACAGAGGTCTATTATATTGCTTGACATCTTGTGGGAAAAAAAAAACAAACAATGAAACAAAAAAGCCCAAACCCTCTTATTCATTGAACTGTTTGTATGGAATCAAGAAACATATAAACAACAGTAAAAGAATAAAAGAACTAGCCAAAACCACCCAAGCTAAATTCTCGTAAGAATGTCTCTAGAAAAAATGAAACCCTGTGAAGGGGTTAAAAAAAAACTTTAAAGGACTTCTCACTACATGAATAAGAGTCAAGTTCTCAAAAATAAGACAGTATTACTCTTCATGCTCACTTTCTTTAAAATGGTTCCATACTCCTGAAAGTTGCTGACCTTGGAGGCTGAAGATTTTGTCCGGCTATGGAGAAAAATAGAAGAGTCTTCAAAGGAAGAAATACAAAGTTTTCTGATACCATTGTACATTTCAAATGAGCTCCCACACAACTTCTATGATCTATACAAATAAGCAGAGATACCTCAGAACATAAAATAAGTGCCCAACGCTAAACAAAGATATCTCATACACGCAGACATTTATATAAAATTTCAATAAATCTACCTCAGGAAATTCAACACTTCATGTAGCAGACAAGTTATTGGCTCCCAGTATTCTTCCTGAAAGTGGAAGACTCCTCTTGCAAAGCAATGGAATAAAGTATGCTTGTTTAAATCCTCTGATAATTGTTTAACGTTCTTTATGAAGCAGAAGAAAACCAGCAATTCTGCGTAGGTCTTTTCTACAAGCAAAATAGGAATAGGAGCTCCTGGCAATACTCAGACACAAAAAGAAAACATACAGAAAGTGGAGACAGGAACAGGTAATGTGGGAGGAATACAGAAACTGTTCAGTCATCCAGGGATGAGGTTAGGAAAGTCAAAGCCAAAACAGAATTCAGTCCAGTTGAGAATGCCAAAGACAATCAAAAGGATTTCTGTAAGTACACAGAGAACAAAAGAAAGGGTAGAAAAGATCTGGGCCTTCTACTGAATGAAACAGGGGGCATAGAACATGAAAAAGGCTTAGGTACTGAATGTTTTCTTCTCAGTTTTCAGGAGCAGGCCTTGATGAATCCCAGCTCTGAGACCAGGGGTAAAGTCTGGAGCAAAGAAGATGTACCTGTGTTGGAAGCTACTTAAGAGTACTTAAACAAACTAAACACAAATAAATATAAGGGTATTGACAGGATGCAGTTGAGTGCTCAGGGAACTGGCAAATGGCACTGCAAAGCCACTCTCAGTGACTTCTGAATGATCATAGCAACTGTGAGAAGTGCCTGAGAACTAAGGAAAAGCAAATGTCACTATCTTCTAGAAGGACAGGAAAGATGATCCATGGAACTGCAGGCTGGTCAGCCTCACCTTGATCCATGAGAAGGCAAAGCGTCAGCTAATTCTGGAAACCATCAACAGGCATAGAAAGGACAAAAAAATCATCAAGAATAGTTAGCATAGAGTCACCAGGGGCAAGTAATGCTTGACCAACTTTATCACTGTCTATGATGAAATTACTGTCTTGGTAGATGAGGAGAGAGCAGTGGATATTGTCTACCCTTGACTTCTCCAAGGCTTTCAACGCTGCTTCTTGTAAGATCCTTATCGAGAGGCTGGTGAAGCACAGGCTGAATAAGCAGACAGTGAAATGGACTGAAAAGTGACAGAAAGACCATGTCCAGGGAGTGATGGTAATTGGCACAAAGTCTACTAGCAGTGTACCCCATGGGCCAATACTGGGTCCTGTTTCATATCTTCACTAAAGCTCTGGATGATGGCATTCTAGAGAGAAGAGATCAGCACCTCCCTCTCCACTTTCCCTCCCTAGGAAGCTGCAGGGAGAGCACTGAGGCCTTATCCTCCTCTTTTCTTGGACAAAATGGACAAACCCAGACTCCTCAGCAGCTCCTCAAAGGACAGCCCTTCCAGCCCTTCCACCAGCTCAGCTGCCCTCTTCTGGATGCATCCCAGTGCCTTCACATCCTTCCTAAAATGTGAGGCCCAGAACTGCTCTCAGTGCTCAAGATGAGGCCTTACCAACACTGAATACAGTGGGATAATCCCCTCTGTTGAGTGGCTGAAGAAAATCAAGAGGCAAAGACACACCTGGGTCTCAATTTTTTCTCCAGCCACCATTCTAAATTTATGCAACAAGCTTCGCTTTTCTCACTTGCTGCTTTTCACAGTATCAGACACAGAAAGAAGACACAATGAGAAATTATATACTGAAAACTGCAGTTATAAACAAACGTTCCTTTTCTGCTTTGCATGCAGGTTTCACTATAGCTGACTTCAAGTAATGACAGAGTCAGACTCAGATTACGGAGTGAAGAGCAATAAGGGGATTGTTTTGCATGGCATCTGTTTAGAATCCTTCTGCGCTGAAAAGGTATTTAAAGCATGCATGGAGTTCCAGCCAATCATTCTGCAATGTCCAGATTAGAGGTTTTCCAAAGAGTCCTTTCAATTCATGTAGGCTTCAGTGAAATCCAGCAGGACTTAGTGTTTTGTAGTACATTGAAACAGTAAAAACAGAAATAAATATGCCTTAGCAAAAACTGCTGTTTCTCTCAAGCATTTTTTGTGGTAACATGTAGCAGAAAATTTCCAGGAAGTTTTGCTGATATACAGCTCAAAGACACTGGACATTTGCAGTCAAACCAGCTTTGTTACTGCTTTATTACAAAATCAGAAGCACTGGAAAATAAATGGAGAATTTAAAGGGCTAACATCCCAATGATTTTAGTTCGTCACCTTATCATAACTTGCTCTGAAGCAAAAAAAAGAAAAATCTTCTGGTGGCTGACATCTCACTCATAAAATTTCAAGCACAATAAAAGTCTAAAAAGCACAGCTGAAAGTTGTAAGTTCCATAGCACCATTTTATTCCAATGCACTTTTAAAATTTAATGAGATGTTGATCTCTTATATCACTTGTTAAAAGAAGCAATAGGGAGACACTTCAGTACACAGTTGATGATGATTCCAGCAACAGGCTTCAGAATATGAAGTCATACATTCAGAAAAAAACCCCTTTTCAATTATATATTATTTAAGGGACAAAACATACCAAGATTATTTACACAGAATGAATAATCAAATGCCAGAGCAATGCTATCACAATAATAACTGCTGCATCCATGTTTAATTAATATGATTTAAAAGAAAAATTTTTCTATCTGATAACTAACAAGATGGGATTAATTAATCTGAAGAGTTTTCCTGGATTAATTACATCTCTTCTTTTTTACAAAAATAAAAGCTATTTTGAAAGAATACACTGACTGATAAAACAAAATATGAAGGCAGGACTTATTTTTCCATTACATGACATCTATCACATGTGATGTTTGCTGTGTGACAAATATCTTAACCGTGAACCAGATTTGCAACCAGTTAGAATTCACTTCGGCACCGATACCCTAGAATCCATGTGAAATTTATCAGTTTTCAGTGGAATGCCACAGAGATATTGCCATCTGGTGCTGGAAAAACCATGAGCTGGAAGAATTTTAAGAGCTGGTAGCAAAACCTACCATGTATTACAAGACTGCCTGTCAACCACAGACATGCAAGCCTTTTGTTTTCCAGTATATGCAACCTGAGGCACAACCCAGTCTCTGAATAAAAACAGACTGGGATATCACCACAGAGGCTGATAAATTTTGGAATAACTATGGCTTTGTCAAACAGTAGAAAGAAAAATTTCATTAGAGTATTTGATTTCCTTTGGTGAAGGAAATTACCTATTCCAACTGGTGCTTTTAGTCACCTATGCCAAAAGAAACACTGCATTCATTGAGTTGCTACTCCTTCATTTAATGATTCTCCCTAGTTTTGACCAATATTTCTTTTGAGTAGTCCATTTTCTACTAGTAGAGAAGACAGTACCTTCTGTCTTGTGTTGTAATTTAGCACATACTCAAAAAGATGACTAGAATAGAATCTTTTGTAACAATTTAGTCAACCTGCAGAATTTCAGACTCCACCATTCTTCTTGTTTGTCAAGAGTACTCAAGCATAGAAACTGACTTTGGTTGAAAAAGTCAGAATTACTGAAAAAGTAGCAATTTTTTTCAAAACTAGCAGTAATGCCACCTCACAGTGAGAAACTGGCATTGAGACCTGAAAATGCAGAAGTTAAATGGGTTTCCAACTAACACACAGCCTTCATTCATTCTGGAAGCAGGACACCAAAGAACGGGTCTCAACTGTGGTACTGGCAATGTAAACAAACGTTACACAAAGCTTGGGCTGTGACTGTTCTCACAAGAACTTTACTCACTCAAGTTAAAATAGGTACTGTAACTCTTTTAGAAATCCTTTAAGGAAAACTAAGATCCCAAAACTGGTTTTTCCACACACATCTTTTCCAAGTGATCAAAGTTACCAAGTAGCCTTCATCAAATTTGTTGAGAAATTTTAAGATAGTGTTAGATCTATTAAATGATCCACAGTTCTCAAAAGCAGTAAAATGTCACCCATGCTTGTTTAAATAGTTTGATTAGTGCAAGAGAGTGAAAAAAATCAGGCACCAATGCACGTGGATGATCATTTTTTCATATAACTTGGTCAAAGTCACAAACAAATGGACATATTTCACAATTCCTTTTTCCAGATATCTCAGCTCAGGTTTGCTGGAAGAGTTTGGTCAAATTCACAAGCACACTACGGCAACCTAAACAGAAAACCTGATCATGTCACATACTCACTGCAACTGACCACATTAGCCCCACTGAGACAGCTGTCAATGGTTAGAAGATCTGCAACATCAAGATACTCAGATGAGTTTTTCCAAAGAGCAAGAAATAGAAAACCTACAGCGATACAGGTGATTGAATGGAACAATAAAAATAGATTAAGCTAAGAAGAGAGAGCTCTACTATTTTTTAAATGTAGAAGTTACAGAATGTGGTTTGAAGAACAGTGCCATTGAGAAGGATAAAGAGAACATCAGACAAGAGAAGAATTGTTAGTGTGAAAAATTGCATGTGTCAGTGCAGTAAGAACCCGGAAAAGTATACAAACAAAAACCTGATTTCAGCATGTGAATGTTGATCAAACTAGGGAAGCTTATTTAAATTACTACTCAAGAAAATCTCTTAATCTCAAAACACTAACTAGTCATAAAATTATCCAAAGACTAGAAACTTCTGAAGTTAACAGCACAGAACCTTATAGGCCATCTTCATGCACCTAAATTAGAGAAAGCAAGCAGAAAACGCTACTGCGTTGTGAGGCAAGAGAGAAAAGAAGTATGAGCAGCAGTAGGACAAGCATCAGAAAAGTCATCATGACATGAGATGCCGACGACAAGACAAGGACGACATGAAAGCTCATAGCCTGCAGCTAATACAATAGCAACATGAGTCAAAGCCATAGCTTTGGGAAGGTACAGATACCACACAATTTCCCAAGTGAGGTAAAAATATTTGGTGCAATGCACTATGTACTAACAAAGAAATATCTCTCTCTTGTTTCCAAAGAATCTGTGAATATGGGCAGGCACCTCATGGCAGGTTTTTTTTTTTTTTTTGCTTGTTTGGGTTTTTTTGGTTTTTTTTTTTTTTTGGTGGTGTATGTATTCCTGGAAAGACATCATTCAGGGCAAATATCACATAAAAAATGATGAACCATATGACAGCTCTGCAAAACACTTCTAGCTGTGCTTAAGCCATTTATAAGTTGCACTGATGGGTCTGATTTTGACCTCTGCCAGTGCTGATCTCCACTGTAGGAACAACACGTGAACAGCAGAGAAAGAACTTGCCAAGTTCTTGAATATGAATTTCAGTTATAAAAAGCACGAAGAAAAGACAGAGTAAACTACAAAATCTACTTAATCTAGACTAAGTGCATTAATATTAGAGTAACAAAATTTGGAAGAGGGACTAATGCAAGGCAATTATTAGACCCTTATAATGCCTTCTGGAGGCAGCAGGTTAATATGCTTAATCTGGTAACATCAGTAAATAACCTGTTTTGTTCCCATCCTTTTTCTCCTTATGCCTGTGCCTCAAAGGATTTACAACCTAATTATGCAGCTGGGCCTACAGGTCTCCTCTGTCTCTCATCCCCTCCTTTCCTATCATCTTCTGTTGTTAACGTATTGATGGCAGGGAAGAGAGGAGAAAATTCAGCTTAAGAGTTGATATGCAGAAAATTCTCTATTTTCAAAAAGTGAACATTGAAACCAGATTTTAGCAAACCCTACCTAATAATAAAGCAAGGAAAGCTAAACCATAACTTCTTCCATGGGAATCATAAAAACAGCAGCAGAGATACAGACATAAAATAGGATACAATATTAAGTGTAGCAGTACTACCAGCACCACTCCAACCAGCACCACTCCAACTAGAACACCAGGATACTAGCACTGGACAGTCACTTGGTCTGGCTTTCTTGAAAAACCTCAGAACAGATTCATTCAGCACTCACTGAAAACATATATAATTTCTAGTTTTTCACATGGATGCCAAGCCAGACTGTCACCAAGGCCCAGCTTGCCCACCCCTACTCCTTCAAAGAGGTCAGACAAGAACAGATTTCATTAATCTGAGCTCCCCCTGCTGCTGCCTGTCTGCGCAAAACCTGTCTGCAGGGTTGCCTGAAGTTCTGGCATCATTCAGGCCAGCACAGCTGGTCTGCAGCTGGCAGATCCAGAAAGCAGATCAGACCAGAGCACACTCACTTGGCAGCACTGCCCTATCTTTGCTTATCATTTAAAAAAAACTGAATAAAAAGCTCAGGTTTCTCTGGGCACAAGCGAAGTAATTGCTGGCAGTTCCTCTAGGTCTTTACAGGTTTTGGTGGTAGCTGTGAGGGACTGAAATGTTGAAACACACAATGGACGTGCACAGGTTTCAGGCCAAATATATCTCATTATGCATCTAGCAGGTGTCCATTTTTGTGCAAAGACTTTTCCCTTGCAAATACTATCTTGCAGATAAAAATGTGTGTGTGGGCGAATCTTTTGCAGCATTAACTTTTCATCCTTAATTGTACAAGTTAATCTGAGCCAAAAAAGTCAGCAACTCAGCACTGTGAGCACAGACCGACGTTCAGAATGCCTCTAGACAGACTCTTCTCCTTTGGCACATCCCCTTTCCCTGTCTGAATATAAAATAAGATGAATGTTATTTTACTAAAAATTTCTTGGAAAGGTAAAGGGGTGTTATTCTAAACTAAGAAAAGTAAAATGACACTGCCTAAGAAGCAATGAGAGGGAAGAAACAATGTGCTCCAAATCCTTTAAGTATCTATATCTATGAAATGTCCCAGAAACCCTTGGAAACCCACTTACAATCCCTAAATGCTGTACTATCAGACTCTTTTCCAAGTATTTTCCAGCCTGTAGTCAAAAACAGTCTTAACAAAGTTCTAATTAGTTGTACTTGGAAAACTTGTTATTTTATTTTTATTTTTATGTCACTGCGCACGTTCTCAGGAAGATTTTGTAAAAGAAATATTGATCTGGCCTAGAATCAAATTGTATTGTAGCTGTATGATCCTTATACAGCAGATTTAACATCACTGTCCCATGATAAGATAATAGAAAGAATACCTAGAATTTTAATAATCTCAAATGTTTCTATTTTTTTTTATATTTCCTGACAATTGCATCTTTATTATAAGCTGTATCACAACTTCATGAGCAAAGTTAGAAGTTACATTGTAATTGTAACTTCTTTGCAGTCAATGCTTCCTTCCGTCTCTTTTCTGGGAATTTTCCCGCCCACTTTATTAGAGCAGCAGGACAATCTTAAGAGGTTTTTAATGAGCTAAATCTGTATTCATTTCCAGAATTATAAGCAAATTGTGTTTTAAACTTCCAAATGCGCCATACCTTTTTTTGCAAGTCTACTCAAAGAAAATCAAGAGACAATCTTGGTTCACGAAATACTGGGCGAGTATTTTTTAGAATGTCCGTTTGTTACAATCTGTTGATTCCTTTTGCCTCTACCTTTAATAGGTAATTAACTGCATGTTAACTGCACTTACTGCTTTTTTGAAATTTGAAAAAAACAAAACCCAAACCAAAGAAAAACTATATATCAGTAATTTTGTTTTAGTTTGCTGTGTTTTGAAGAATTAAAAATGAGACAGTATGATGGCTAAATGAAAGGTATGTAGACAGACTACATTAGTACACAGTACTCTGTAGAGAAAATGCAATATTAAACAAAAAGTTGATACTTTTTGTTCATCGAAGAAACACTAAGATCAAGGCAGAATATAATTTTTTTCTGATTTGGAGAGTACCCTGAAATTATTTTGTGTCACATATTTCTGGGCCACTTTTTTCCATACAGCAACTTAGAAACTTTTTGGCACTGTTATATTGAGAAGCAACAGTCAAACTTTCAACATGTGTTTCCAATGAAGTTGTTAAATTTCATTAGGTTTCATTAAAGGTCCAGCTCACATTAGCAGATACACCCCAGCAGGCAGTTTCCACTACCAGGGATGCTGTTGGCTGAAGTCCAGTCCAGCAGTGCCCCAGCTGCCCTCCAAGGCCCTGAAACACCCCACAGTCTGGTGGTGTCACAGCTCAGAGAAGCAGCCGGTGAAGAAAACATACCAACAGCAGCACGGCTTAACTGCATCCATAAAGTCAGGTGTCTATAATCCTTCGAGCGATGATTTTATTGTGAATACACACATTTTAAGATGACAACTGGCATATTGCACTAGCTCCAGTCATTCTTCAACCAGTATTATGAAATAAAAACAAATACTTGCCCAGTAAATACCTGCTATCTGTATAAAAGGTAAGTCTAAGATAAGATTTCAATGTTTTAATTAAATCAAAATTCGTAAATATTGTATCAACATTAATTTTTAAAAAAAATTTTGGAAAATAATATGAAGAAAATTACTTCTGAAGATTTTGAGAAGAAAATCTCCTTTCCAATGCCATCTGGCACTGAGATTTATAGAGATAACCCAGTGCAGAACCACTGCTAAAAAAATCAGAATTTTTCATGTTATTATAGGGTTGATAAATTAGGACATGAGTGAACTGGGAAAACAGAAGTAACATAATGCAGATCTTATGAGAACTGAGAAAAGGTGTGGCCATAAGACTTAGGCCCTGAAGAAGCACATACATCTGGATCTTGTAGAACCAACATGCATCTGACTTCCTTCGTCTCCACAGATTAAAATTCAATATGCTTAACTGGGTTTTAATGGGCTCACAAGCAATATAACTTTAATCACTAAAAATGTTAGTACAGATATTCCACAACCACTTGTCATTATAAAGAAATTCTATCCTGGAATAAAGCTTTGTGATGTGCTTAAATCAACATCGGCGATCCTCTTTCTTAAATCAGTTCAGCGATGAAACAGAAGTTGATCTTTACATACTCCTCACAACAGCAGTTTCATTCAAATCCATTTTTTCAAAGATTAAATACTGCAGAAAAAAAGAGATTATAACTCCTTCTTCCACTCTACCAATTTAAGAGTCAATTCAACAAAGTATTTCAGCATATGCTCAAATTAATCACTTGAATATATCCAAATGAGACTAGCAAGATTTTAGCAACCAAATAAAGCACAGGATTGTTCATGTACTTCTTTTAAAGTAATTTTCTGACTTGCAGTCACAAGCAAGCAGAAAAAACAAGTTGTTAGTTCAGATGAGGGAGCTTAAGTTTCTATCAGGCACAGCAGTATTAGCATCTCTAATTGAATATATGTCCCTATTATGACAATCTCCCAGCACCCATAAAGCTCTTGGCTCATCACCTTTTCATTAAACAAGTGACCCCCACTGTTCTTACTTTTTCACACTCCCTATAATGATTATCCATGGTGTTACTTAATGAAGTATAAATGTCTCACATGCAGCATCTTCAGACAGTAGCAATAACGAGCAGTACAGGAGTATCTTGCTAAAGATTGTTTGGAAAGGACCAATTTATTCTCCTGGCACTAAAAGCCCTAAACACAATGAAACTTTGGTATACATTCTTTCTGTGGTAGACCAAAGTTTCCTCTTAGCAATACATGGCACCACTATTTTTAGTAGACACATAGCAGGAGGCAGCTCCTTGTTGCACTTTCCAAAGAATGATCAGGTTCTCTTTCTGCTCAGACCTGATTCATCACCTTCACTTTTGGGGCTCAGGATAAATGTCTCCTCAGCTTTTGTGTTCAAAAGACTCGTTTTCATTTTGACTGCGCAGAGGGCACGAACAGATGACTGCTGTTAGCATGGTAATAATAAGCTAGTCGAGGAGCGTACTACCGTGTCACGAGCCCTTAGCCACCCAAAGCAGAACAAGATTGCCTAATACTCTATAAAGCACTGAAACAATGAACCTTTTCTCTTCTGTACTGCTAGGAAATACCAGTTGGTACATGATCAGCTTACAGAGTTCAATGACTAAAGCACCAAGTGATTGCTGTTGGAACGACAGATAACTATGGGGCAGCAACATACCGAATATCTAGTTCCTTCCTAGATGTTTTAACAATCTCTTTCTAATAATCTGATACTACATTTGGGTATTATAACACATACATCTGCATCAGAGGATGTAACACATTCATGGAAAGGTAACAGTTTAAATGTTGTACAGTTCTCTACTTATATGTATTATGTTTTGTTTGGGGGCTTGGTTGTTACTGTTTTTTTAAAATTATTATGCAATTCCAATTACATTTAAATACTAATTACAATTTATTGGAAAACCCAAACCAAGCTCAGGTAAATGTAGCCCTAAACAATTTCCATATATATTACTTTCCAAATATAGAACAGATGATACATAAACAGAAAACAAGTACTATAAAAATTTAGAGGAAGAAGACATCACACTTGCCATATCAGTACCAACTCCTATTCCAGAGTTCGAAAGACAGCATTAGTTATTTTTAGCACTGTCTAGATGAGTGGAGAGTGGTGAATGTAGTCTACTTGGACTTTAGCAAGGTTTTTGACACTGTCTCCCATGATATTCTCATCAGCAAACTCAGGAAGTTCAGGCTGGACAAGTAGACAGTGAGGTGGACTGAGAACCGGCTGAACGGGAATTCTCAAAGGGTCGTGATCAGTGGCACGGGGTCTCATCGGAGGCCTGTCATCAGTGGTGTCTTGCAGAATTCAATACTGGGCCCAGTATTGTTTAACTCGGATGAAGGCATAGAGTGCACACCTCAGCAAGTCTGCTGATGACACAAAGCTGGGAGGAGTGGCCGATACCTCAGAGAGCTGTGCAGGCCTTCAGAAGGACCTCAACAGGGTGGAGAGATGGACAAAAAAGAACCTTCTGAAATTCAACCTAGGTATACACAGGTTCTGGCACTTGGGGAAGAATAACCCCCTACACCAGTACAGACTGGGGGTTGACCTGATGGAAAGCAGCTCTGCAGAGAAGGACCTGGTAGTTCTGGTGGACAACAAGCTGCCCATGGGCCAGCAGTGCCCTTGTGCCCAAGGCGGCCAGTGGGATGCTAGGGTACATTAGGAAGAGAGCATCACTAGCAGATCAAGGACGGTGATCCTGCCCCTCTACTCAGCCCTAATGAGACCACATCTGGCATTCTATGTCCAGTTCTGGGCTCCTCAGTACAAGACATGGAGCTCTGGCAGCGCATCCAGTGGAGGGCAACAAAGATGATTAAGGGACTGGAACATCTCTCTTATCAAGACAGGCTGTGAGATTTGGGCCTGGTCAGCCTCGAGAAGAGACGACTCAGAGGTGACCTCATCCATGTGTACACGTATCTAAAGGGGGGCACCAAGAGGATGGAGCCAGGCTCTCCTGGTCCCAAGCAATAGGACATGAGGCAATGGGCAGGAACTGATAAACAGAAGTTCCACCTGAACACGAGGAAGAACTTNTCAGGAAAAGCATTGCTAGAAGGTCAAGGGAGGGAATCCTGCCCCTTTACTCAGCGCTGGTAAGGCTCATCTGGAGTGCTGTGTCCAGCAGAGGCTTCAAAGATAATAAAGGGACTGGAGCATCTCATGAGAAAAGGCTGAGGGAGCTGGGCATGTTCAGCGTCAAGGAATGATGACTAAGAGGAGACCTCACCCATGTCTGTCAGTGTCTGCTGGGAAGGGTCATAGCATGGACCAGGCTCCACTCCATGGTACCAAGCAATAGGACAAGAGGCAAAAGGCAGAAACTGATGCACAGGAAGTTCCATCTGAACGTAAGAAACAACTTTACTGTAACCAAGAACTGGAACAGATTGTCTAGAGAGGTAATGGAGTTTCTCTCACCAGAGATACTCAAAGGCTGTCTTGACGTAATACTGAACAACATGCTCTAGTATAGCCCTGCTTGGGCATGGAGGCTGGACTGGATCCAGTGGCCCCCTTCTGCCTTAACCCATTCCCTGATTCTGTAATAAGGGTGAAGGATACATAAATGATCCTGACAGCTTTTTCAGGAAACTTTTTAATCACTAAGTGTCAGTTAGAGGAAGAGTCCAAAAATATTTCTTTACTTGTAATAATCAATAAATATCCATGACCAGAGAATAAAGAACATTAGAGGTTTTAATAAATTCTGTAAATTACATCTGCGAGCACAACCATCAATGGTCTTCATAATCCCTTATTTTTTTTAAAGAAAGGTGAGGTCTATTAAAATTAAAGTTCCAACTTTTCCCAAAACATAAATAAAGTTACTGGTCTATTACTATCAGCCTCCTCCTCTAAAAAGAAAAAACTACTGGTGCTACACCCATCTTATCTGAATAGTCATATCAAATGTTGCCAACTGAAAATAAATGTTTCCCAGTATTTCTTGAAGAATAATGTTTAATTTAGTTTCTCATCAGTTCTAGTGTTTTTCTAATGCCTTCAAAGTATTCCAATAAGCATTATGTAGTTTTTATTTAGGAAAATATATATATCTGTAAATCCCACTATAAGCACATACACTGTGTCAGTTTCATGCTGAGTATTTCCTCTTCAAATTTGCTTTCACAAGTTACTTAGGTTACTTGACTTTCTTCCTGAATTTCTCTTTTCCCACAAGAAAAACTTAAATTTTAATAAGTTAAACACAAGGCTCAAATGAAAAGATTGCGTAAGACATTGCTTGCATAAAACATGAAATAGAATCATGATTATACCCAGTGAAAATGAAGAATCTCACATTTAAGTTGTTAAAGCCATGGGACAGTACAAGCTATTCAAGGCAGCTCTTTAATAAAACATGAAGGACTTATGCCATTTTGCCTAGCTTAACTTGTAATCTCTTAAAAGCTCTTTAGGTTAATTACATCTAAATACCATTTTTTTTCTGAGAAATTACAGAAGCGATACACAATATGTAAAGAAAAGAAGATGACCTGTTTAATGCCCTACTAATATCCTAAGGCTTTAACAATAATTACACAGAAGTACTATGAACCAGAATATATAAGGCTAATCACTGCCTGAAGCATACATTATAGGATACTTTCTTTAAATGGTACTGTTAGTTACGTAATACCCACTACAGCCATTGATTCAGTTACATGAAAGAAGAAAAAAAGAAGCTGGTATATGAAGATAGATAAAATAATTTACAGGTATTCTTGCCTGAATTTTGGCAGGCATGTGATTGTCCCAGGAAGTTGCAGGGGTCTATTTTAGAGCACTATGATACATTAAAAATTAGTTTAAAAACAAAAAACAAAAGTCTCAAAATGGGTAGAAACTGATCTGGATTTACTAATAAAAAAACAAGAAAAGAGTTTTGTACAGTAATATATTAATTATTTACTTCCACAAATGCTCAGAATGTGCATATAGTAACTATGGAAAAACTGTGAACGTTTTTCAGGAATAGCAGTCAAATGAAATTAGCCATTCTACACATCGGAACAAGTCTGTATTAACAAATGTTGGTACTTGGTGGCCCAGTACCAACATTCAGTCTTCCTTCCAGACATTCCTTCTCCCAGAAAGAGACATTGTCCCAGAAGGACATTCCTTCCTCCCAGAAGACCCTACTACTACTTTCTGAACTAGCTGCTATTCAACTTAGCTTATCCTAGTATAGAGAGGTTAGCAGTGATAAAGTCACACAGGTACTGAAATCCTGATATAAATGGCAAGCAATTCTAAAGCTTGTGACACAAAGATCCTATAAAATAATTCCTGTTTCTCAGGATTTTCAAACAGCAGTACAGTTCATAACAATGAAATAACTGCACTAAATCAATTTGAAATTTAATAACTATCTAATACAGTCATATAATTTATCAGTCATGGTCAGGTGATTTATTAAGTATTTTACATGGTCCCCCACAACATCCTTCTCTCTAAATCAGAGAGAAATTAATTTGATGGGTGGACTGTTTGGTGTATGAGGAATTAGCTGGACTGTCGTATACAAGGGCAATAGTCAATGGCTCAGAGTTGCAGTGGGCATCAGTGACAAGTGGTGTCAAGAAGAGAAGGCTCCAGGGAGACTTTACTGTGGCCTTTCAGCACTAAAGAGTGCTTACAAGAGAGATGTGGACAAACTTTTCAGCAGGACCTCTTATGATAGAACAAGGGGTAATGGTTTTAAAGTAAGACAGGGTTAATGTGGAGATAAGGAAGTAGGTTTTTGCAGTGGGGATGGTGAAACACTGGCACAGGTTTTCCAGAGAGCTGGTCGATGCCCCACCCCTGAAAACATTTGAGATCAGATTGGACAGAACTCTGAGCAATCTGATCTGGTTGAAGATGTTGCTGCTCATGACACAGAGGTTGGACTAAAGTCCTTTAAAGGTCTCTTCCAACCCAAACCATTCTATCATCTTCATCTGCACTTGTCTGCAAAGGGAACGACAGGCTATGGACAAGCTGGGTGGGAAAAAGTTCTGCAGAAAAGGAGTTGGTGTCTTGGAAAGCAGCAAAATGCACATGAGTCAGCAGTGCACTCGGGCAGCAAAGAAGGTCAACATTATTCCTCCTTGATGGTCTGGGGCTAGAGCACAGGCCCTACTGAGAGGCAGAGGGGCATTCTCAGTCTGGAGAAATGGTCTGGGGGCACATAAAGCAGCTTCCCTGTACCTGTAAGGTCATCAACAAGACAAAGTGAGGTTCTCAATAGTGATGCATGCTGGGAGAATGAGGAAAAAAAGTGTAATTTAAAACAAGAGTTTCAAATTGGATGTCTGCTTCAGACTTCTTCCCCATGAGGACTGCCAAGCAGTGGCAGAGAGGTTGTGCAGACCTCATCCTTGGAGACTTCAATATTTAACTGTCCTGCTCTGGGCTCACAGCTGATCCTGCTGTGAGCAGGGCAATGGACTAGAGACCCCCTGAGGTCCAGGCTGAATGATCCTATTCTAATGATATTGTTTGTAGCAAGCCAGTGGTTTCTGGAAAATTTAAAACATGTCATTTACGATCTGGGGAAAAAAAAAAAAAAAGAAAGCAGAACTCACTTTCCTTTGTAATTCCTTCTAAGCCATATTATTTAAAATGTATTTCATTTCAGATGTAAATGTCTATTTTCAAATGCAAGTTATTTCATTCTTATTTACAGATTTTAAAATGTCACCAGCTGTTATCTTGAAATTCTTCTACACTTTTTTTGCAAGTCAATTGTCTTTGAAATTTTTTGAGTTGTAAGACCATATTCCTCTGCTTTAAAAATATTAAGATGGGAGGTGTTTTTCACACTGTGATATTATCTTTTTTAAGGGTATATGCAAAGATTAAATAAGTTTCTTTACCCCAATCCTCTTCAACAAATGCTGTTCTGCCATGCTTAGATAGTGCGAGTTCATTTTACTCTTCATAATCCCTAAATCTGTTTGAGAATCCTTACTCTCAAAGGTCTAACTCTTCCCATTGTGCAGGTATATTCTGCATTCTATGTTGCTAAATATACAATTTTGTATATGGCTATACTGAAATGCATTTTTCCCAGCATGATCTTAGTTCACTAAAATAATCTAGATTGCTTGGCATCAACAGTCTATCTTCAGTGTTATTTACTACCTCTCTCCTTCTTGCATAACCCAAAGATTTCAACAGCTGTAATTTTATATACACCTAGAAGATACACATACAAATAACGAATGACTGCTCATCTCTCCCCAATCTCTTTCAATATATGACACCAGCCTAGGTTCAAATTAAGAAACCAAAATGCATGGAAAAAGTAAGAGTAAGATTCTAAAGTGAAAGAAAGATGATATTAACTTCAATCTCAGGGATATAAAAATTGGATTTACAAATATGAGCTAGACTAGTCTTCAAATTTATGAATAAATAAATATTTCTTAGCCCCTCTTTTGCTGCTTGAGAAAGAAATGAATGTGACAAGACTACCCAGGAAGAAGAAACTTCCCAAGAAATCAAGCAGTATGTCCCTTGCAGCGGAATACTACAGCTACAAATCTCAACTTCTGTTAAGTGTTAGAGAGTTCCCGGTGCCACAGCAGCAAATGACGCATTCTGACCTCTTTCTCCAAGTATTTAACAGATTCTTATTCCTTTTCCTTGGAAGCACAGCAAATATAAAAAATGAATACAGTAAATCTCAAATCTATAAAATACTGTCTTTATAAATAAATGATACTAAACTCCACTCCATTTCATTTTTTTCGTTATATTAAAAAGAATCCTGCAGAGTTACAAATACTGCAAGTCTGATGTATAGTAGCAGATGCTTAAATATAAGACAGATACTCAAATCATGATATTGAAATATAGCATAAATTCAATTCCCAGTTTATACAATGAACAGTTTCTCTTCACTTTATCTGTGCTTTGTAGTAAATATTTGAGACCCTCTAATTAGTAGTCCTTAAAAAGATAGTTTCCTCTTCTTATTTTGTAAAGGAATAAATGGGGTCATCAAGAAATTAAAAAACAAGACAGTAACAGTAAAGTCTATATAGCACTCAACTCTGATACCTTAATCACAGGGCCATACAGTTTTCCAAAATATCTCAGCACTTCTAAATTTTCTTTTTTAACCAATCTATTATGCAAACAAATACATAATTTTTTTTTTAAGTATAAAACTAATTCTGCTTGCAATAGAGGATGATGCTAAAAATAAATGATGCTCTTCTTCATGTACTTGCTGCCAAGTGTGAAACTAATTAAAACTTTAAGATTCAACTACTCTTTCATAACTTTAGAGCATATGTTATTTAACAAAGAATATTTAGCAAAATGTGTGGGTCAAACTTGAACTGGATATCACGCACAACGCAGTTTCAGCTGTGAATTTCAGTATCTCAATCCATCAATCCCTCCTCGAAAGTCCAGAATCCTGCTCTGTGTATCAAGAATTCAAGACAAGCACAGCAGGTATCTGGGTTCTCCTTCTCGGCCAAACTCAGAAACACACATACATAATAGAAAATTATTTTAGAAGGTCAATCAAAGCCTTCAAGCAGCAAATATCCTACATATTCTGACCTATCAAAGGTTATGAAATGACAATCAGTTCAACAGCCTCCATCTTGTCCCTTATTTTCCACACAACAGAGAAGTGCAAAGGTCAAAGTGACTCCAAGCCCAGGCACAATTCTTTTCCCTGCACTTTTCCCTCCACTGTTTTTGTAGAGCTTTCTGCTGAAAGTACAAGATTTATCAGCCTGAATGTTTGACTCTGTAATCAGATGGTAACACAGACATAGGACAAATGGGATAAACAACTGCAGTTTCACCTGCCAAGTAAATTAATACAAACATAAATATCTAGACATAGAATCTAGCCCCACATACTATCAGTTTATTCTTTATTTTTAAAAATAAGCAGGAGAGATGAGATGAGACCTTCACTCCACTCCCACTTCATATTCACAATACCTGCAAGCCTGAGGCATAGCTCCCACTAATACCAGCTCTATTAGATCTCACCAGTTTTTTATTTTTTTAAATCAGAACAAAGACATAAACACAAGCAAAAAAAGATGATATCTAGAGGTAGACAGAATTTGGAAACAGAGATGATCATGGTCTAGCTACCACTGATTTGTGCTTTCAAGAAGATTTCCCCATGACCCTAGAAAGAAAGTGATCAAGAAAAACCTGCACTGCTTGGCAAAAATGTTGGTTCAAAATAAAAAAAATTATGGGATGCTGAAATAAGTTCAAAGCCTGCTCTAATCAAATATACCAATGTAATGTTGTAGAGGAATACATGAAGAGCCTGTTAGGACTTGCAGTCAGTGTTCTTTTGAATTATGCCAATCTACACACCTGGATAAGAAAAATCAGTTGACTATTCCTCTGGGCTCAGCCACAAGCAGCTGTCAATGCCTCTGTCTTTTGCTACTTTTCTACACCCTCTTTTTAAACATGGTGTCTTGGTATTTGCTGTTTTGTCTTCTAGGTATTTTGGATACCTTCACAGCTATGAATATCTCTGAGTACCTCCAGCACACTGATAGTGTATGCCAAAAGCAATTCATCTTTCAACAGTACATTTCCTATGTTCATATTTCCTGTGTTCCTATCATATGTTAACAAAATAACTCTTTATGTTAAAGGCGTAATTGAGAGGTTAAAGTCAATTTCTAAATTTCTTTTTTAAAATTAATATTGATTCAATGTCCCAATTTGACATACACAGCTCTATTAGATGGTGGCAACATACTGTGGTCTGACAAAGTGAGAACCTTCTTTTTGGAGGTATAATGAAAGACTCAACTTTTCTCTTAGGGTATTTCCAGGTATAAGTACTAATAAAAAAACACCCTTGTTTTGTTGATTATTTGAATAAGAACAAAATTTGCACATAAAATTTTACCATACCCTGACAGTCCTTGAAGCATTTTTTGAATAAAATCAATTTCTTAGTGCAAAGCACATATGCAGGACAACCTACAGAAACTTAACCACATTTAATAGAGCTGTCAGGACTGTACTTAAACTGAATTATTCTTATAACTGACCTCTGTTTTATGCTTGTATCCTGATGAGGACCAAGAGTGAAGGAAAAAGAGCAGGGGAAGAAAAGAAAGTAGAAAAAAAGAGGGTCACAATTAGGATACCACTGCACTCTTTTGTATATGTACTATACCACCAAATTCAGCCTAAGTATTTCAATATTTGACATTACTACATTTGTTAAAGTTGATGCCAACACTATAGCAGCTTCTGTAGCTAAAGACCTTTTTCTGTCACTCATCATCTCTTAACTATGCAAAAATAGAAGGGTCAAATTGCACTCTGGCATATCCATTTCTATTCATTAAAGCAGCCAGGTTTTACTGCACACAAATCTTGAGAAACATGAGACAATGAAAGAACATGCAATTAACAGAGAGTACTTAAGGTTATCTCTACTCAGCAGCACCAAGTGCCTGTAATAGAGCAAGTCCACTGTAATTCCATGAAAGATAAGAT
>VXAZ01003034.1:0-47365 GCA_013399875.1 Gymnorhina tibicen
GCTTCCCAGCCCAGTTCTGCTCACCTTCCAGGCCCATTCCCAGCACACTCCCTAACCCATTCCCAAAACCTTTCCCAGCGCAGTCCCAGAGAACCTCCCAGCCCAAGGCCAGCACATTTCCCAGCCTGATCCAGGTGCACTTCCCAGATGAATTCCAGCACACTCCCACCCCAAAGCAGGCATTTCCCAGCCTGATCCCAGCAAACTTCCCAGCCCAGTCCCAATGCTCTGCCCAGCCTGATCCCAGCAAACTTCCCAGCCTGGTCCTGGTGCTCTTCCCAGCCTGATCCCAGCAAACTTCCCAGCCTGATCCCAGCAAACTTCCCAGCCCAGTCCCGGCGCTCTGCCCAGCCTGATCCCAGCAAACTTCCCAGCCTGGTCCTGGTGCTCTTCCCAGCCTGANCCTGATCCCAGCAAACTTCCCAGCCCAGTCCCGGTGCTCTGCCCAGCCTGATCCCAGCAAACTTTCCAGCCTGGTCCTGGTGCTCTTCCCAGCCTGAGCCCAGCAAACTTCCCAGCCCGGTGCTGGTGCACTTCCCAGTTCAATCCTGGCAGTCCAGGTGAGCTTCCCAGTTCATCCCAGTGAACTTCCCAGCCCGATCCAGGCATGCTTCCCAGCTCATTCCTGCAGAGCTTCCCAGCCCAGTCCCGGAACGCTCCACACCCCAAAGCAGGCATTTCCCAGCCCAATCCCAGGGAGCTCCCCATCCCGATGCCGGCACGCTCCTCGCCCCAGCCCAGGCACAATTCCCAGTCTGATCCCAGCACAGTCCCCAGCCCAGTCCCAGCATTTCCCAGCCTTGCTCCTGGCACTCCCCAGCTCAGTCCCGACACATTTCCCAGCCCAGTCCTAATTCCCAGTCTGATCCCAGCACAGTCCCCAGCCCAGTCCCAGCATTTCCCAGCCTTGCTCCTGGCACTCCCCAGCTCAGTCCCGACACATTTCCCAGCCCAGTCCTAATTCCCAGTCTGATCCCAGCACAGTCCCCAGCCCAGTCCCAGCATTTCCCAGCCTTGCTCCTGGCACTCCCCAGCTCAGTCCCGACACATTTCCCAGCCCAGTCCTGGCACAATTCCCAGCATGCTCCGGTCACACTCCTGGGCTGGGAGGCACAGGGACCGCTCCTTGCTCTTGTTTTCTTTGGAAAAAAAGCTGGAAAAAAAGCAGGAGCGGGTCCTGGGGCAGTCAGGCTGGTCCGGACTGGGAGCAAGCGCTGTGGTGGTGGATTTTCCTTCAGGAATTCCCTGGGAGGGCTGGGGCCCCCCACAACCATTCACAGGGATTATCTTTAGCTACAGTCAAGATAAAGGGAATTTTCTAGGAATTTCTGGCTGCTTCCCTGAGTACTGATCCCTGATTTACTGACGGAGTAGAATCCGCTCCGGCTGCATCCCGGAGCACGTCCCTTCCTGCTGGATCCGCACCCACCTCCCACACGCTCCCACCCCAAGCTCTGCGATCTCCTTGGAGCCTGAGGAAGGGAAAAGCAGCATCCCTGCACCGGCACCATTTCCTGGGAGAGGCCTGGGATCCAGGTCATCCCGACTTGGAATGTAAGGACGGGAAGAGCAAAAGGATTTGTTAAAGGTTTGGAAAGATGGGGGGAGGTTTCCCTTCTCCTTCTGCTCTTTGATGATGTCCCAGTATTTCTTTTAATTAAAAAAATCCCACTTTTTAAAAAAGTACTTAACACTGAAAAAAGCAGGAGCCATCCCGTCCCTTTCAATCCCTAAAAATGTGCCTGGAGGCTGGCGGGCAGAGCTGCAAAATCCCGGGAGCGGAGGGACCGGGGTGTAAATCAGCCGTGCCAGGGAGGTTTTATGGCCGAGGCTTGGCCGGAGCAGGGACATCAAAGCTCCTGCTCCGGCCCCAGGCTCGGCTGCCACTTCAAAAGGCTGGGAATGGGGAGCAGATGGCTCCGGATGGCTCCGGCACCAAACCCCGCAGTGCCCCAAAAGCAACTCCTTTGTCATTCCCAAACCCCTTGTCATTCCCAAACCCCTTGTCATTCCCAAACCCCTTGTCTTTCCCAAACCCCTCGTCCTTCCCAAAGCCTTCCCAAACCCTTTGTCATTCCCAAACCCCTCGTCATTCCCAAACCCTTCCCAAACCCTTTGTCGTTCCCAAACCCCTCATCATTCCCAAACCCTTCCCAAACCTCTCGTCCTTCCCAAACCCTTCTACACCAAATCTTCACCCCCAAATCCTTCTCCATCACCAATCCTCTCTCCACCTCCAAATCCTTATCCATCCCCAAACCCTACTCCAGCCCCCAAATCCTTATCCATCCCCAAACCCTTCTCTATCCCCCAAATCCTTATCCATCCCCAAACTCTCGTCCTTCCCAAACCCTTCTACACCAAATCTTCACCCCCAAATCCTTCTCCATCACCAATCCTCTCTCCACCTCCAAATCCTTATCCATCCCCAAACCCTACTCCATCCCCCAAATCCTTATCCATCCCCAAACCCTTCTCTATCCCCCAAATCCTTATCCATCCCCAAACTCTTCTACACCCACGAATTCTTCTAGCCCCAAATCCTTCTCCAACCCCAAATCTTTCTCCATCCCCAAATCCTTCTCCACCAATCCCTTCTCCACCCCCAAACTCTTCTCCATCACCAATCCCTTCCTCACCCCCAAAATCCTTCTCCATCCCCAAACCTTTCTCCACCAAATCCTTCTTCACCCCATGTCCTTCTCCATCACACCAATCCTTTCTCGACCTCAAAATCCTTCTCCATCCCCAAACCTTTCTCCATCCCCAAAATCCTTCTCCATCACCAAACCTTTCTTCATCCCCAAACCCTTCTCCACCCCCAAGTCCTTCTCTATCCCCAAACCTTTCTCCACCAAACCCTTCTCCATAACCAACCCCTTCTCTACCCCAAAATCCTTCTCCTCCACCAATCCCTTCTCCACTCCCAAACCCTTCTCCACGACCAATCCCTTCTTTACCACCAAACCCTTCCCCATCCAACTGCTCCCCATGTGGGATGAGGGGAAAAACCAGTGTCAAAATTGGCAAGGAAAAATGAGGAGGAGAAATAAAAACTCCACTTCCAAGCTCCTCCTTGTGCCAAGGTGCCAATTCCTCCTTGGAGAATCCTTCCTAATTTTAGCCTAAAATTCCATTTTTAATTTATTTTAACATCAAAACCTCCTTATCAAGGCCTTCCTCTCTCACCCCCACCGAAGTGTGATCCCGTAATCCAAAGCCTGCCAGGAAAACTAACACAGGAAAATCCCCCAGAATGGTGCTGTCCCTATTTTCCAGCCTCTGGAGGACACGGGAATGGAGAAGCCACAAAGATGGTGGGAAAACCAGCCTGGGATGGGATCAAGAAGCCAAATGTTTGGGAAAACCTGGAGGAGCCTGACTGGGATTCTCATCTCCAGCAGCTGGGATCTGCTCTATTGACACCAACCTTTCCATGAAGAACCAAGGGGTGAGACAAACCCATCACAATTCCAAGCTTTTTCCATCTAAAAGGATGCAAAACCTTTGGCACCCAGCCCAGCGTCCCTGCCAGCCTTCCTGCTGGGCCACTCCCTCCGGAAAGCCGTTTTCCAAGGGTGAAAAACGGGATTTCAAGGGTGCCTTAAAGGGAATGGTGATCCTGACTTCCCACTCCTCTTGTGCCTTTCCATCAGAATCCTCCCCCACGGCCCGGGAACACCGGGAATAGCAGCAGCAGCTGTCGGACGCCGGAGCCGCGGTGCCGGTGGGTTTAATCCCTCCTGGGTGGGTTTAATCCACTTGGGAAAGGTGTGGGGTGGGGAGGAGGGTAAAAAATCCAAGGAATGTGGATGTAATTTCAGGGTGGGAGCGTCGGAGGCGGGAGCTGCGACCATGGGAATTCAGTGCCAGGAAAAACCCGACCTTCTGGCCGTCCTGGCCGAGAAGAAAAGGAATTAAGGCTCTGGAGTGAGCAGGAACCACCTCACCCTGAGGTCAGCCAGAGCCATGGCTCATTTCAGGACGAGGGATTCATGGAATCGGGGAAAATCAGGGACCTGGGGTTTGGAGTGAGCAGCAAAACCTGGAAGGAGTGGGGGGTTCGTGTCCGGCCTGAGGTGAAGCCCTTGGATGGTCACCTCGGCCCTCAGCTCCTCTTTATCCCAATTTATGGGATAAACCCCCACATTTATGGAAGCATCATTCCTTGTTGCTCCCTCTGCTGTGCAGGCAGCACCAAGACCCTCAAAATTCCATAGGAAAACAATTCCCAAGCTGGAAAGCACCAGCACAGCTCTGTTCCCTCGCTCAGAAGAGACCAAGCTTCTCCTCAGCACCTCGTTCCCATCCCAGGGACGTTCCCAAATATCTCCAAGCTGCTCTGCACCACTGAACTTCAGCTCATCCCTCCACACGGATGCACTTCCCAGCTATTCCAGCTCCAAATCTCCCTTCAGAGCCTCCAATTAACATTTTCTTCATCAATCCCAATATGCTTCAACAATATTTGCAACCCCAGGATCCCGGAATCTTCAGGGGATGTCATGGGATAAATGTGACACTGATCCAGGGATAAGAATCCTTGAAAAGGCTTCCCTGGATTCCTCTGTGGAAGCAACAGCCCCTTGGCTGAGCGGGGAGTGCCAGCTCTGAGCTCATTTTCCAATTAACTTTCTTCCAGGGAGATAAATATTTGTCCGTAATTTTGTCGGAGTGAACTCGCCAGGAATCCTGGCTGGAGGCATTCTGGGAATGGGATTAACCCTTGGGATCCTGGCAGCACATGGAAAAGCAACAGCAGCCGTGTGGGATGTTCCTGGGTGCTGCAGGATGGACAACACCCCCAGGAAAATCACCCCCGGGAACGTGGGAGCACCTGAGCAGCGGGAGGATTGATTCCTTTCTTTCCATGGATCTTCTCCAGCTTTTTAAGGGGTCAGAAAGGTATGGGAAAGGTTCCCAAGCTACACCCTCAGTTTGTCCTTTTCCAGTGTTATTCCCCTTCATTCCCATCTTTTTGGCCAGCTCCACACACGAGGTTGGAATCCAGGGCAGAACTTCAGGGAAGTCCGGTGTCCGCTCCAGCCGTGGCCGGAACAGCCGAGCCCTGAGTGTGGCCAGTGGAGCCTCTCCCAAGGATCCGGGCTCACTTCTGTCCCCCTGCCACGCCCCACATCCACACTGACCTCCCATCCCGTGGTCTTTCCCAAGGATTTGTCTCCCTCACCTTCATGGGGTTCTCGTCGTACGTGGGCGTCCCGAGGTCCATCTCGGCCTCGTGCTCCAGGCTGGCGTCGTCCCCGGGGCTGTCCCAGGTTGGAGGATCCCACTGGGTTTGTCTGGAGGAAGGAAAACAGACCCTTGTCACCTCCTTGAAGAAATAGGGGACCTGTCATGGATTATCCCATTGGCTGGGACATCCGGATTCCATCAGCCATCAGAATTCCTGACACGCGGAATTCACGGCCTTGTCTTGCTCCTGATGATGAGTTTGAGGATTTCTAAGTTGGAGAAGGTTAAAACCGAGCAGGAAGAACTTAAAAAGGGGAATTTGAACCGTTTTCCACCATGGTGACGCTGTGGGATCAAGGGATGTTCATCACCGGGATGCAATTCCCAGCATGGAAAGGTGGGAACATCCCAGCAGAGACCCCAGGGAAGGTTCAGCTGCCACCAAGGCTCCCTTGGGTCTCCTCATCCCATCCCGAGACTTCCAACCAACGCAATCCACCAATTCCTGCTCGGCTGGTTTTAATTCCAGGTGTTTGAAGGTCTCCCGCCCTGCTGTTGGTGCGCCAGGGAGCAGGGAGGAATCCGAAGGGAGATGGAAAAGATTCATGGATGCAGAGAAACGCGTGCCAGGAACAAGAACTGACAGCAGGAAATGGACATGGAAGAAAATATTCCTGCTTATCCCTTCAGAGGTGGGTCCCATCCACACCTCCCATGGAGATGGAAATTTTTAAAAAATCCTTTTTTTAGAAGCTGAAAGTTTGTTATAATTTCAGGTAAATTCGTAGGGATTGATCCAAAACCTGGTTCTTTGCAGAACTGATGGGAAAGATGTAGGGAAAACATTGGGAAAATCGTATTTCCTGCTACGGAGGTGGGAGCTGGGCTCTTCTCCCGAGAAACAAGCGACAGGACAAGAGGGAACGGCCTCAAGCTGTGCCAGGGCACGTTCAGGCTGGATATTGGGAGAATTCCTTCCTGGAAAGGGCTGTCCCCGGACAGGGGCGGAGGGCCCATCCCAGAGGGATCTCAGAGCCCTGTGGATGTGGCCCCTGGGGACGGGGGTCTGCGATGCCCACACTCACCTGGTGACCACGTGGTAGTAGTAGATCTTTCCCTCGGGATCCCGGGCCGTTTTCCAGTTGGGAGGGAGGACGATGGTTTTGGGTTTGGGAGGGGAAGGCGGCGGCAGATCCAGGAGGTTATTGGTGACCACCAGCTCTGGCTGGAAACAGCACGGAAAGGATGAAGAGGAAGTCGTGAGGGGCCACGAGAGGTGCCCCGAGAGCTCTTTATCCCACGGGAAAAACCCTCCCCATCCCTTTGGATCCATCGGTCCTCACCTGCTGGATGGGCTGGGGCTGCCCGGTGGCCACGATGGTGGTGACGGCCGTGGGGGGCTGCACGATGACTCCCTGCGGATGAGCCGTGTAGATCTGCTGGCCCTGGATGTACTGCAGGCCTGGCTGGGCATAGCTCTGGAACAGGGAATCACACTCAGCTGGTTTTCCCAAAAAAAAAACCTTTGCTGGAGGAGCGCAGCTTCCACCAGATCAGGGTGCTCCAAGCCTCGTCCTACCTGGCCTTGGACACTCCCAGGGATCCAGGGGCAGCCACAGCTTCTCTGGGAATTCCATCCCAGCCCCTGCCCACCCTCCCAGCCAGGAATTCCCTCCTAATATTATCCTTAGATTTTTGGAATATAATTAATTCTGGTAGCTCCAGACTCTACTTCCAAAAGCCAGTGGAAGTTGAGCTCCCACATCCATGTTTTACTCATTTACTCAGCTTTTGTCCACAAACCTCCCTTCAACAGTCAAGAAACCAACACAGCTTTTATAAACAGGTTCTGAAATATTCCTGCAAGCTGCAAATTCCTGATGGGCCCCAACACCTATGGAATCATCATCCCTGGAAGTGTTCAATATCCCTCATCCCTGGATGTTCTCAATCTCCTGGATCCCCTGAAGTGTCCAAGGCCAGGCTGGACGGGGCTTGGAGCAGCCTGGGACAGTGGGAGGTGTCCCTGCCCACGGCAGGGGGTGGAATGGGATGTTCTTTAAGGATCCTTCCCACCCAACGCATTCCAGGATTCCACGATTCCAAAATTTATGCCGTTTGCAGATGGAAAATACCCTGGAATGTGCTTTTCTCCTACTCCTGGGCAGGAAGGTCCCTGAGAAGAGCTAGAGAAGATGCTCCAACAAGAGAAGCAATAAAGAGTGAGTAACTCAAGTGTTCTTCCCAGCTTCAGGCTGGTTCCCCTCGTTCTGTGGGCGTTCCCAGCCGGAATTACCTGGACGATGGGCGGGGTGGTCTGCGAGTAGGGGGAGGTCACTCCGTAGACGGTCTGGCAGGTCTGGCCCTGGTAGTAGATGGCCGGTTGGGACTGGGCGGGGGAATAGGGCTGCTGGACAGCCACGGGCTGCTGGCTGGAATCCCACACTCCGTAACTCTGGCTCTGCACCGCGCCGGCAGCGGCCACCGGCAGCACGGCCACGTTGGCCTCCTGGTGCACCACGGCGTCGCTCTGGGCCACGTACTGCGGGGTGGTCACCTCCATGGTGGTGGCCACGTGCTGGACGACGGGCACCGGCTGCGGGGTGCTCAGGGCGGGCTCCACCGTGTGCCCCACCAAAGTCTGGGAATGCTCGTATCCCGCCGGAGAGCACATGGAGTCCATGGAGGGCGTGGGCAGCAGCACCTTGCCGGCGTTGGGGTTGCTGGGGTCCACGTAGGCCTGCATGGGGTAGCCCGGCGGGTACCCGATGAAGCTGTGGTGGGGCGTTCCGTAGCCCATGGACTCGTAGGGGAGCGGGGACGTCATTCCCAGGTTCTGGAGCTGCTGCTGTTGTTTCTGGGCTTCCCGCTGGGCCACCTCCTGCTCAAAGAGCTTCCGGCGCTCCTCCGTGGACAGCTTGTTGCGGTCCTTGGGCCGGACTTTCTTCTTGGAAGACGCCGGCGTGTCATACCTGGGAGAGAGGGGAGAGGGAAAGGGCTGTGAGACCTCAGGCAGCTGCAGGCCCAGGGCTCCGGCAGCAAAAGGGACAGCGGAAAACCTGGAATGCCCAACGGTTTAGCGTGAATTCCTAAAAACGTTCCCTTTTTTCCAGCTGTTTGGCCAACTCAAGAGAAACGCCCGCTGGTCCTGCTCATCCACAGGGAGCCAGGGCAGAGGATCAGCAATCCCAGTGGATTGGCCAACATCAGCCTGGTGCCAATGGAGGTGCAAAGGTGCCACAGAAGCTGTCTGGAGGAGCTGCTCCAGGACACCTGGAGAGGGAGGGAACGTCTCCAGGAGAACCCAAGGAAAGGTCACAGTCTGCAGGATTTCCCAGAAGGACCGTGCTGGAAACGCTCCGCCGTGTTTTCCTCAAGCAGGACCAACGAGGAGTTTGGAAGAGGCTCCCAAACAGGAGCAACTCACACCACGGCACCTTCCCCCCCGAATCCCAGCGCTGGGGTGAGAATTCCATCCTTCCAGTCCGGAACCCCCACACGGGAGCTGCAGGCACGGCAAAGAACAAGGGAATCGCAAGCAGCACATTCCTGCTTGGAATTCTGCTCTTTCCCAGACCGCAACTTCGGCTTCAAAAAATAATGGTGTGGATGGGGTTTTTTTTTTAATTCCTCAAGAGTTTTCATCCCAAAACGTGGAGCAGCTGGAGGGATTTTTCCAGGGAATTAAAGAAGGAGGGGAAAAAAAAAAAGCCTAAGGACTTTGATCAAAGCCCAACCAAGGAAAATTTCAGATCAAAGGTGGACATTTCCAGACGTTACGAGTGTGGTAAAACGGGGATTACAAGGAAAAATGCTTTGCAGCCTTAATATAATGGCTTCTACAAAGCATCCGGGATATTCTCCATATATTCTGTGTCCCTGGGATCCATTTACATATCAAAAGCACATTGCTACCAACAGATCTGCTGGAGCTGTTTCCTGGCATTCCCAGAGGAGCGGCAGGATCCGTTAATGGGAACCTCATTGCCGTGAGGGGTCTGATTTCCCCAATTAAAGTCTTTCCTGGCACTGCCTGGAGAGTTTGGAGGAGAAGCAGCCGCCGTGGAGGGAGCGGGAGGAAGGAAACCGAGGGTTTAGCGTTCCCTTCTCCATCTATTTGGTTATTTTCCTTATTAAATCCCTGGGATAACAAAGGGGGGATGCTCAGAGCGGGGAGAACGTTCCCAGAGAAGGATGTTGGTCCTTCACCAACACGGACGGGGCACAGGAGGAAGAGCCAGAGCAGCAACTCCTGACCCAAAAAACGCCTTTTCTGTTTAAAACAACCCCAAAAATCCAGCATTTACTTCCTGGGGATGTTTCCAGCCTCGTTCCAGGGGGATAGATTTACATCTGTACTTTTTATCCAGATGTTTCCAACTTTCCCAGCTCAGCTCAACGCGAGGTTTCCTCGTCTGGCTGACTCAGCACCAATTGTTCCCTAATTACGGAGCGGCTCTGAGAGGGACAACTGAGAACGGACTTCTTGAAAGGAAATCCCGTGGTGTTTTTCCTGCCTTTAACACGATCTCCAGTCTCTCTGAACTGCAAGACATGGAATATTTTCCTTCTCCTCATCAGGAGTCGCATTCTCAGCCGTGGCAGTGATGCCACCATTCCCAAGGAAAGGCAGGAGACGCGGCACCGGCCTGCTGGGATCACACCTACCCGGATTGTTGTCCTTGAAGGAATATTTAGGGAATAATCACTCGGTCAAGGAAATTTTGGAGTTAGAAATCCTGGTCTGGGCACTGCTCCCTCCTGCTCAGGCACGGATGCTCCAAGTTCCAAGAATAATTCCCAGCACACCCGCAAGAGGTGGAGGAGGAGAAGGGAATGGGTTTTGAAGGACCCAGGGAGCTCTTTGCACTAGGAGGGCTGCATCCTGGAATTCCCGGATTCCCCATCCCTGGCAGTGTCCAAGGCCAGGCTGGACGGGGCTTGGAGCGACCTGGGACAGTGGGAGGTGTCCCTGTGGCACGGGGTGGGACTGGATGGGCTTTAAGGTCCTTCCAACCCAAACCATTCCATGATCCCTAATTTCTGTGCAGGAGCTGGCACAGCTTCCCGCGTTTCCCGCCTCATTCCCAAAACACGCCTGAAGATGGAGGTGCAGCTTATCCCAGAGAAGAAGCCACCAGCACCAAGGAACCGCCCAGCTCCGGGGAACGACTCTCACCGCCAGGATTCCTCCAGGAGAGAACTCCCTTCCCCAGCCCTGGGGGGTCTCAAAGATCTCCAGGACCGTTCTCCCTGGAGATTTTACCCAGGAATATGGCAGATCCCTGGAATATGGCAGAGCCCTGCCAGCACTCGCCTGTCCTCCGGCCTCTTTGTGCCCCGCTCGTAGCCCGAGGACGGCGGGGACAGGGAATCTCTCCGTCTCTTCCTCTCCTTGCTCTGGCTCTGCCGCTCCGGATCCCGCTCCCGGCTCAGGATGGGGTTCTTGGGAGTAGGGGTCTGATCCCGGAGCCCGGCTGTCTCTCTCCCACGGTCAGCTGTTGGGAAAACAGGGAAAAGGGAGGGAATTTTCATCATTCGGAGTATTAAGAGTTCCCCTCTCTTAGAACAAGAAGAAACGGCCTCGAGTTGCACCAGGGAAGGTTCAGGTTGGACACTGGGAATATTCCTCATGGAAAGGGATGTCCAGCCCTGGTCCAGGGCACGGGTGGAGTCCCTGTCCCCGCAGGGATTTAAAAGCCACGTGGATGTGACACCTGGGGACATGGCTCGGTGGTGGCCTTGGCAGGGCTGGGGGACAGCTGGACTCGATTCTGGAGGGATTTTTCCCAAGCTCAACAATTCCACGATGTTAAGTTCTAGGCTGCCCCGTGCCACCCTCAGGGCTCCATTTCCCACCGCCCACGGCTCAGACGACCCTCCCTATTCCCAGGAGCTGTTTCCCAGGAGCAGGAACACCGAGCTGCGGAGGCAGAACATCCCTGGACGTTCCCAGCTGGGAAAACGAAACCGTTCCACGGGAGCGGAGGAAAACACAGGAGAAGGTGAGGACTTACCACTGCTCTCCTTTTCCGCTTGGCTCTTCTTCGGGATGCGATACACCTCCTGCGGAAAAGCCACGAGCAGGGTCAGAATTCCAGCCGCTCCCAAAACCACCCCAAACAGCCGAGAATCGCATCAACTGTGCATTTATAGGGAACCACCAAAAAAAGGGTCTCTTGAAGGAAAGTTCCGGGGGTTTTGTGGTGCTTTCCATATATTTCCTCTGCTCAGTGTTTGAGTTTTGATGGATTGAGGTGGAACTTTGGGCCAAGAGCTGCGGGCAGAGCTGCAGGGTCCTACAGCGTGCGTGGTGACGGAAGAGTGTCCCACCAGCACCTCCTGTGGGCCCTGTCCTGGTCTCCAGGGCAGTTTCAGATCGTCCTGCAAAGAGCAGGGAGTTGGGCTGGGTGATTCCTACGGGTCCCTTCCACTGCAGATATTCCGTGGGTCTGTGATCCCGGCTCTGGTGGCCAACATCTGCTCCCCCTGCTCACGGACCATCCCTGGGCTTCTCCCAGCTCCCGACAGCCCCGCTGGGGACAGGGCCCGCATTCCCATGGTGTTCCCAAGGCCTGATGTTTGATGTTGGAGCGGCCCAAGGGAAATGAGCGGGAGGACAAGGCCCAGCTCTGAGTGACCCCTCTGACCAAGGACCGGCTGTAGCTGCTGAGATCAGACCCCAGCACCCACCACTAAACCCTCCAGCTCCTCCCTCAGCACAGGAAAGACATGGAGCTGCTGGAGAGAGCCCGGAGGAGGCCCCGGAGCTGCTCCCAGGGCTGGAGCCCCTCTGCTCTGGAGCCAGGCTGGGACAGCTGGGAATGTTCCCCTGGAGAAGGGAAGGCTCCAGGGAGAGCTCAGAGCCCCTTGCAGGGCCTAAAGGGGCTCCAGGAGAGCTGGAGAGGGACTGGGGACAAGGCCTGGAGGGGCAGGACACAGGGAATGGCTTCCCACTGCCAGAGGGCAGGGTTAGATGGGATACTGGGAAGGAATTCCTGGCTGGGAGGGTGGGGAGGGGCTGGAATGAATTTCCCAGAGCAGCTGTGGCTGCCCCTGGATCCCTGGCAGTGCCCAAGGCCAGGTTGGACGGGGCTGGGAGCACCCTGGGACAGTGGGAGGTGTCCCTGCCCGTGGCAGGGGGGGCAGTGGATGGGCTTTAAGGTCCAGGTGGGGATGGCACCGTGGGAAGAAAGGGAAGAAGAATTGGGAATGAGGCTTAGAACTTCCCTAAAGTCCAGGTTTAGCTCAACATCCCCGTTAAACCCCACTGGACTGTGCAGGAACAACTCTTTCCATGTCACTGGAACCAACTGTGCATCCCTACAATTAGGAAATGAGGTTTGTTATCACCTTTCCATGCTCCGTTGTATTTTTAATTGGAATATTCTGGCACTCAGGGTGTGTAAATCCCATTTTATCGCAGTGATGCTCATGATCCTAGAGGTTTTACAGCATTCCTGACTGTCCAAGTGCTGGAGGGTTGGAATGAAAAGCTCATTTTTGTTCAATTCCAGCTTCTATCAAGCCCTAGCTCTGTTCCCTTCGTGAAGGAATACAATATTCCCAAGAATTCCCAGTTGTTTCCAGCAGAATGTGATGACCCAGCTGGTTTGTGCCTGACGGAGCATCCCTGATGGAGCAGCAGCTGCATCCCAAAAAAACCCCACTAAATCATAAAGGAGATGCTCGGTTTAATACACAGAAATTGTTCTGGGGAGCTGTGCTGACATTCCAGCTTTCCCAGGGCACCTTCCCTAAAATATCCTTTCATTTGGGCCCTGGATGAGGCAGAGGGGGGAAAAAAGAGGGATTCAACTGTTCCTGGGGGGTGAAGGCTGCTCCAGTTGGGAATTTAAAGCTCCCACAAGCTCAGAAATGTGGAGTTTGCCTTGATTTGACTCTCAGATTTTATAGAATATCCTATTTTTTTTTTTTTTTAATTCCTTGAGTTTTTAAAGCTGTTTGGGAATTAATTAACGGGTGGCTCAGGGGCCTCATTAGCAACGTGCCCACCCCCAGCCCTGGATGGGCTAAAAACGAGAATTTCCTTCAGTGAAAAAAAGGAAAGGAGGAGAAACCCTGTTGTGGTTTGTCCACGAGGCAAAACCACTTCAAAAGTGCTGCTGCTGGTTTAAAAATAAAAAGGGATTTGGGCCAGGATTTTTAGGGGTTTTTTTTTAAGATATTTTTGCTTTTCTGTGGAGCCCGAACACAGCACGCGCGGTTCGAAGCACCCACAAAAAAGAGAGGCATTAAAACACCCTAAAAATGCCCTTTTTTAGTTGTTTTTATTGATTTGTATGTTCGCTATGGGTTAAAAGACTCCAAATCCAGGGTTTTTCAGATGAAATGTAAAGAAACAAAGCAGCAGCTCCGTGTTTGGGACGAGCCCATAATTATATGGGATTTACATATTTATAAATGATGCAATCTATGTAACATCCGACCACGGAATCACGGAATGGTTTGGGCTGGAAGGGACCTTGAAGCTCATCCAGTTCCAACCCCTACCACGCTCAGGGAACCTCCCACCAGCCCAGGGTGCTCCAGGCCCCATCCAGCCATAATCCATGGGTTTGATTTTATTTTCCTACAGAATTCCATAGCTACGGATGGCAGGGATGATCTTGCCCCTCACTGCCTCGTGTGGGACGGAGGTGACCACAGGGGCAGGTTCTGAAGCCCCAGAATCACCTCCCAGCAATGGGTTTTCCCTCTTTTTTCTCTCCTTCCCACATTAAACTCCTAAGAAAGTTCATTTTCGGAGCAGCACATCCAAAAAATCCCCGCAAGTCTGCCCCGGGGCTGCTCCCAGAGGGAATGAGGAGCCACCAAGGGATGGGATCGTGGATGAATTGCCTGGAGCTGAAGGACAACAGAAGTGTTGGGAAGAGCTAAACTACACCAACTCCCCAGCTCCTAAGAAAGATCTGTCCCTTTAAATGCGGGATGGGGAACGGGAAATTAGTGGGAAAAGGCTCAGTAGGAAGAGGAGGAGGACAAGGAGCACCTGGAGTAAGGGCAGTCGGGAACCCCGGCGCTGCCGCTCCTGCCACGCCTCGCTTGAGGTGCACCGGGACACTGCGGGAGCCCATTCCAGGACACATCCCAACAAACCGGCCAGCCCTAAAAAGTCCAGGAAGCCCGAAATCCAAGGTAATTACGAGCAGGGAGCGAGCTCCGTCCCGCTGGAGAGCAACTCCAGCTCCGCTCAATGGAGCCTCCAGCAAAAATGTGGGAAGATGGAGGCAGCAAAGGCTTTGAACCAGGAACAAACACAGGGATTTGTCCCAATTGCTCCATGAAAAGCAGATGGCGGTCGGAGCAGGCCGGGGAAACTCCCAAGAAAAGCAGATTTTATTTTTGGAAACGGAAGCTGCTGGCTCGGAGCTGCAGAATTCCTCAATCAACGCGACCGCCGCTAACGGGCTCCAAATGGCTCCCGAGCTTCCAGCGCGGCTTTGAAGGGATCGCGCGGAAAATTAAATGCAGAAGGAAAAGTGACACGAGTCCGTTCGACACAAAAGAGGGGGGGAAAAAAAATGGGATTGAGGCTGTCCAGCCTCGGGCACAACCCAGCCTTGGCTCGGGAAAGGGAAGAGAGCTGCAGGATGGAGTCAGGACTCCAAGGATGCGGCAGTGGGAAAGGAAGATCGTGCCTTGATGGACCCTTCTCCATAAATCCGTCCCTCGGCTGCCAGTCATTCCTGAATTAACGGCTGGACTTGATGATCTTAGAGATCTCTTCCAACCTTAAGGATTCCATGAGTTTATCCTGTGATTCTATCAACTCCCGCTGACTTGCTGAAGGAACACAACGCAACCAAATCCATCCCCTAGCAGGCTGGATCCTCTTCCTTCCCCCTTCCTCCCTCCTCTCCTCTCTTCCCTCTGCAGCTCCAGCGTGATCCCAAGGGATGGAGCAGAGCAAGAGGAAGGACCAACACCACGAAACCCCTGCTTGAAGGCCAGAAAATCCCACAGCAAACCACGGCCCGGCCGCTCCCCAATCCTATTGTTTTCCCCAAACTATTCCTTGCTCTAAGTTATAACAAATTATAAAATTCCTAATTAAAGCACGGGATGTGTGTTCCGGAGCCAAGCACTCCAGGACGGCTTCACTGGGAAAGGGACAGGCAGGAGCAGCTTCAAGGGACTTTACCAGGATGAATCAGAGGAGACTCGGAAAGATCATCCCAGGGGAAGACAGAAGCTCGGATGGCCTTGGTCACCCAAGATGTCCCATTCAGGGTGAAATGGCCTCCAGGGGAGGTTCAGGTTGGATACTGGGAAAATTCCTTACGGAAAGGGTTGTCCAGCAGTGGAGTCCCCATCCCTGCAGGGGTTTAAAAGCCGCGTGGATGTGGCACCTGGGGACGTGGGGCAGTGGTGGCCTCGGCAGAGCTGAGGGAAGAGTTGGACTCAATGGTCTCTGAGGGTTTTTCCAACCTTACCCATTCCCTGATTCCATGATTATTAAGCTCCCAGATGGGAGCAAAAAAAAAAGTCCACTTTGGCCCAAGTCAGGGTGAGGGCTCAGCCTTGAGCTCCAAGTCACCGCAAACGCTTGGAAGGTCAGAAGTGTCCAACTAAAACCTTTTAAACCTGAGACTGGCCCTTCCAAAAGACTTTTCCTAAAACCAAGACCTTCTTCAACTCACAAGGAAAGGGCCTGTGGATCCTCAGAGCCACAACTCCCAGCTCCCAGAAGGTGAGAGCCTCCTCTGGGGTAGAGGAAGATTCCCAAAACTCGGTCCCACCCTGAGGCAGAGCGGCACCAAAACGTCCTCTCCTGTCCCTCAGCTCAGCTACTCAACCTCAGTCATCAAGAGGACGTTGGGAAGAGCTTCCCAAGCTTGGCCCTACGGCATGTTCCGGTGATTCCAAGAGGTCTGTTGGCCATCACACCACGTGTCTCCTCCAGCACGGGCCTCTCCGCACGGATCAGCCCGCGGAGCCTTACCTGAGCGCAATCCACCTGCAAGAACCACGTGGAACCAGCACCGGTGCCCCTGCCGGGTGTCCACCGACCAGCCTTTGGCACTGGGAGGGAGTTTTCAGCCCGGGAGGAGCCATGCGGCGCTTCCTCGGACAGCGGGAACAGCGCCCACGAGCCCGGGCTGAAAACTCATCCCGCTGGGAATGTGAGTGTGTGTTGTGCTGGGGGTGCGGCCGTGGCCAGCACTCCTCATGGAGTCGGAGTGTTGGAGCCCTGGAAGGACTTACAAGTCCTGTGTGTAGAGGTAGAGAAAAAAATTAAGCTCACTTAATCCTTTCAGGCCAGGAGCTGGGATTTCCCCGGAGCGACGTCCATTGCCGGCAATGGACGCACCAAAATAACGTCGGCATCCCCGAGTTAACCACCTCTGTCCTCCTTTCACCTATCACACTGCTCATGCATCATCCAGCTTCCCAACCATCTTCCCGGCTCTTCGCGCTATGTCCTCTCCCTTCTTCCGCACGGAGTTGGAGAAAAGGAGCCCCTTGGTCAGCTCTGGCTGCCCGGAGAAGCTGGATGGAAACGGTGGAAATTACAAGGGGGTCATCAGCAAGGCTGGAGAGGACAGCGCTTAAGTCACGACGTTTCCGACCCTCCCACCCCCCAGCCAGCGGCAGGCGTTCCACCACTCCGAAAACCCGGCTTTTCCAAAGCTTGGATGGTGCTGGGAAAGGCACCCGGGGGTGAATTATCCATCCCCCTTCCAGCTTGGATTTGTCTTTTAGACATCCGGGGTGGGCTTTGGTGGCACCTCATGAGGTGAGAGTTGGACAGAGGCAGTTAACTCCCAGAGCCATGAAAAAGTCCGGGACAGGATAAATTCCCAGCTCCCGGTTTCCCTACGATTGTTTTACAGGAGATAAAACGAGTTGTCACAGCCCCGTGTCACGATCCTGCTTTTTTGGGATGGATTTGCTGGGATTACTCCAAGCTCATGAGATCCAACCCCATCCCTACAACCAGACCACGACCTCATTAATAAAGACACGGAGAGGATGAGAATCCACACCTAAAATATGGGAATGTGTCAGGACTCCATGGTCCGACCACAACTTCAACACAATTCTGTAGATTCCCAAGCTGAGCTTCTCCAAGCTCCAGAGAAAACACAAATCTTGGGGATAAAACGACACCGTCAGATCAAATTTGGTCTCAAACCAACGTTTTGGGTGAGTTTGGTGACATTTCACATATTTTATGAGTATTTTATCATTTTCTCTGTGCTGTTCCGTGCACACAAGCGTGGAGGGGAACACGGCTGTTCCAAAGGAAAAGCTCAAGTCTGAATACCCAAAACAAGTCTCCAAAGCAGAGCAGGACTAAGGCCTGACTTAACTCTCGGTTTAAAACAGGTTAGACTTGATCTTGGAGATCTTTTCCAATCTTAACGATTCTCTTGGCAACGAGGGCAAAGGACTTTTTCCTATTTAACCACAAATTCCACCTGACGGTGCCGTTTCAAGAGGAAAACCACACCAGGGGTTTTCTGCAAATCCAAATCTGGTAAATTATCAGATCCACTTGGAAAAAAGGGAAGGAAAACACCAAACCACAGCCCAACTTCTCGTCGAGTTTTAGTCACCTCATTCCTTCCCCCTCTAAGATTTGTGCCACAAATGATTGTGCCCAAAATCTGTGAATGCTCAGGAGTATCTGATCCTCCTGAAAAATTCAGACTGAGGCAAAACGTCCCTGAATTCTCCTGGGAATCTCCGCATTTCTAAATCCTGACATTTGTAGCTGCGGAATGGCACAAGCAAAGCTCAAGGTGAGGTCTCCTCCACCTGCGCTGGCGCCGCAGCACAATTAGCACCCGTTATTTTAATTAACCTCTTTCAATCGTTACTCATTATCAAAGTCAATGAGTAAATAAACTCCTCAGCTCTGTGATGCATCAGGAAACATAAATTTGCTTAAAACTACTTCCAGTGATTAAAGCTGGGCTGGTGCTTGATTGAGAGAAGGGCAGAAGAGCCTCCAAGTCCCACCAAGCCCGCGCGACGCTGGGATTGCGGCAGCGCCTTCAATTCCTGTGGGATCCTCAGGAATCACTGGGCTTGGGCTTATCACAGAGGCTCCCACCCCTCCTGCCCTCGAATTTGAGGAATATAAAGTAAGACATGGAATGCAGTCCTACAGAAGCAGCAGATCAGTGAGGAGTTCCCAAATATCTAAAGAAACCCAGGAATGATTTAAGTGTTGAGTGGGGAGTGAGATCCACAGAATCATGGAATGGTTTGGATGGGAAGAGACCTTAAAGGACATCCTTTAAGGTGCCAGTGCCAGCCCTGCCATGGGCAGGGACACCTTCCACTGTCCCAGGCTGCTCCAAGCTCCAACCTGGCCTTGGACACCTCCAGGGATCCAGGGGCAGCCACAGCTGCTCTGGGAAGCTGTCCCAGGGCCTCACCTCCCTCACAGCCAGGAATTAATTCCTTCTTAACCCCTGATCTAAATCTTTCCTCTTTTAGTGTAAAACCGGTACTGGAATGTCATTCTACATCCCAGGAAGAAGCTGTTGGCTGAAGATCACATCGGCCACCTATGGGACAGGATTACAGGGGACAGAGGGAGCCACCAATCCCTTCTCCTGAAGAGGTTTTCTGCTCCAGAAGACCTTGATGGGAGTGAAACCACTGAAATCCCAAGTAACACCCAAATCTGGGCATTTCCCACTGCAAACACCCAGGGGCTGATCCAACACGGCCTTTGAGAGAACCTGGTGTGGCCAGCAGACCCCTCTCTGGAGGCTCCGCACGGTGCAGATGAAAAGCAGATGTTGGAAGGACAGGAAGAGATGAGGATGCTGGGATAACTGAATTCAGAGAATCCCAGAATGCGTGGGCTGGGAGGGACCTTTGAGATCATCCAACTCCAGCCCCTGCCATGGGCAGGGACACCTTCCACTATCCCAGGCTGCTCCAAGCCCTGTCCAGCCTGGCCTTGGACACTTCCAGGGATGGGGCATTTTAGGAGTAGCCTTGAACACTTCCAAGGATGGACTTCAGGAGCAGACAGTCCATCAGTTGGTTTCAGCATTGATGGATGTGGGCCACTTCCACCCAAAATGCTCAAGGCATCTCCGGCCTCTTTTCCTGACAGGTTGAGAGGGGACTCTCAATCCCTCAGAGCTGCCCTTTCCCTGGACAGCCTAAAAAACAGCGGGATGACCGAGGTGTCCTTGTGTGCCCAAACCCAACCAGCTGCTGATTTCAGAGTGTGACACGTCAACGCCTGGACTCAGGTCACACCCAGGGCCGTTTGCACCAGAGGATTTATATAGAAAGCACTTTTTGTGTAGAAAAGACCATTTAGTTACCAAATATTGACCAAAAGACATTAAACCAGCCCCATTTGCACCACACCGCCACCAAACCCACGTTTTCCTTAGCTCCAGGTGCTGGAGCTGCACAGAGCTGCCTCTTACCTTGAGCTCCTTCCAGCTGTCGAGCAGCCTGGTGGCCAAGTCGCTCACATCCACGATTTTATCCGTCTGCTCCTGGCTCCTCTCGCTCTCCACGTCGGAAACTCCTTCCTCTTCATCCTGCGACGGCGTTTCCATGGCCATGGGCTCTTCCAGCTTCGCTCCGTTGCTCTCCTTGACCTCTGCCTCAGGCTCGGCCTCCAGCTCTGCAGGCTGGGGTTTGCTGCTCTCCACCGGCGCCTCCACAGCAGGTTTGATGTCCTGCTGCTGCTGCTGCTGCTGCTGCTGCTGCTGCTCCTCGGTCACCTCCATCGGGGCTGCCTCCAGCTGGTCCAGGTCCTCCTTGCCCTCCTTCCCTTCCAGCTCGCTGGTGGTATCCGAGATGGCGCTGTCCATGCTGTTCTCGCTGATGATCTTCAGCCTCCGGAACACCAGCTTCTTGGGGGTGTCCGTGTCACCTTCCACGCTCTGCTTGGCGGAGAGCTCCGGGGTGTTGAGCGGGGTGTGGGCCCGGGACGTGTTCTCGCTGGAATATCCGTCGCCCTCGCTGAGCTGCGGCACCGCCGTCTTGGTCTGAGCCCAGCGCTGGATGATGGGCAGCACCTTGCTCTCCTCCAGCATGTTCTTGGTAGGGATGGGCAGCAGCTCCAGGGTCTTCATGATCTACGGGCAAACACAAGCAGGGCGTTGTCAGAGCCATCAGGATTTAAAGCTGTGTCCAATCGGGAATAATTCACTTTTCTCAGGAAGAATTAAGTCTGGAATATCGAGGTGATCACAGAATCCCAGAACGGTTTGGGTGGGAAGGGACTTTAAAGCTCATTCATTTCTATTCCTTGCCATGGGCAGGGACACCTTCCTCTGTCCCAGGTCGCTCCAAGCCCCATCCAACCTGGCCTTGGACACTGCCAGATGGGGGATGGGAAATCCACAACCTCTCTGGACAACCTGTGCCAGGACCTCTCCACTCTCTCAACCAAGAATTCCTTCCTAATATCCCATCCAAAATCTAAATATCTGATCTAATCTATCTAATGATGGTCACAGGCCACGGAGGAGGGATTTGGGGAAGAATTTCTCCATGGAAAGGGTTGCTAAGCATTGGAATGGGCTGCTCAGTCCCCATCCCTGGAGGTGTCCCAGGAAGGCCCGACCGTGGCACTCGGTGCTCTGAGCTGGGGACAAGGTGGGGATCAGGCACAGACAAAGTCACACAGGACTCGGTGACTTTGAACTTCCAGATGTCTTTGGGCATCCAATCCCAAACTGCTTATGGAAAACCAAAATCCAGTTCCATTTCAGACTGTCACGATCTCAAATTCCCCGTGCTTCAGCACGGAATAAACAGCAACAGCAACAACCTTTAAGCCTGGCTCACAGAATCTACCTCAGGAATCTAAGGAAAACCACAGGAGCAAATTCCATCCATTTATTAAGGATCTGCCTGAGGGCAGAAGTTTCAGGCCTGTAGTTCTGAGGCACCTGGCACTTGGCACGGATTTGTATTAAAAAAAACCGAAGGAAAAGAAAATCCTCCCGAACATTCAGCAACGCTGCCGAAACCCTTTTCCCCAACAAGGTCTGGCCCGCCCCGGCACAGGGTGGAGCCCCCATTCCTGGAGGGATTTAACAGCCCTGTGGATGCGGCACTCGGGTTAGCGGTGGCCTCGGCAGCGATCGGGAATGGTCGGACTTCATCTTAAAGGGCTTTTCCCATCTCGAGGATTCCGGGAGAGCTCCCAGTGCCAGGGAATTACTGACCTCCAGCTGCAGCTTCAGGTTGTTGGCGGTGCTTCCTCTGCCATCGCCCAGCTCCGTCATCCAGATCCAGAGCAGGGACAGGCCGTGACACTCCAGGAAGGACTTCAGGCAGGACTGGGAGTGCGTGTTCTGGAGAGCCAAATGTGGGAATAGTCAGAGACTTCCAAGGAAAACCATGGAACACTGCTCCGCCGTGCCAAACGGCCAAACCCATGGCAGAGCCAGACCTCGGCACCTGAGCAGGTCCAAGCTGATTTACGTGACTGGAACTGCTGGGATTGGAGCAGGGATCCAGCAGCAGGACCAGTACAACCATTACAGCTCATACTGGGGAATGAAATTTAAGGATAACGGATCCTGGAGCCGTTCGGCTGAGCTTGGGATGCTGGAACAAGGGCAGGACCTGCTTCCCACATTCCCCTTCTTCCTCTGAGGATGTCACTTGACCAGGACGTGGATCCCTCCCGTTCCCAGGGGCGCTCCTCACCTGGATGAGTTTGAGGCAGGTGAGTTTCTGCTCCAGGGTTTCGATCCGGACCATGAGCCGGGACAAGCTCAGCACCTGGTTTTTATCAGAGAGACCCTCCCCGTTCTCCAGCAGCGCCTCCAGCTCCCCATCCACCTGCACAGCCAAAGGAAAACACCCTCAGCCTCGGAATTCCCCGACTCCAGCCTCCCTTCTCCCCAAGGAATGTCACGTTTGAGCTCTAGACAGGTGGAAATTCCAGGTGGTTGCACCAAAACCCTCCCAGTCCTGAGTTTATCTTCTTACTTAGGAAAACCAACATGCACTGAAGAATTACCTTCAATTCCAGATAAAACTTATTCCTTCTATTCTGAATTGTGTAAATTCTTTATAAATCTGCAATAGATTGATGGACTATAAATCATAACAGATTTATAATCCTTACAACCAGAGATTCCCTCTCCACACAGACACTGGAATATCCCCCACCATCATTTAGTGACCAATTAGTGTTTTAAAACACCCTCTAAATGATTTAGGAATTATTTCCTGGCTTCCTTGCTCTCTGATACAGCAAATAAAAATGAAACTGGCATCTTTAAACTTCCCGAAAGAATTAGGAATAAATCTTCTCCAGAGGGACAGAGCTTTGTATCTTCAAGGATGGAAGAATTACGATTTGTAGGAATTAAAGAAGAGCCTGCGCAGGTTCTTGCAGAAGATTTCACCCAGAAAAATTCCTTTTGCTCTGGATTCTCTGCAGTTTTTCCGCATGGTGTGAACCCATCCCTACAATCCCAAGTGTTGCCTCTAAGCCAAAACAATTTAGAGACTCAAATTCCACCTCCCAGCATGGAAGTGGCCAAACTCTGCTCTTGGAGCTGCCAAATTTCAGGGGATGCCCTAAATGGTGAAGCCAATATTGTTCCTCTTTAATTGATGTTTAAAAACCATGGAAAACAGCCCACATTCTTAAATCCATGGGGAATTTATGGTGGGGCTTAGTCATGGATGAGCAGATACTGACGGGACCTGGGAAAGTCCCTCTCTGGTGGGACTTTAAATACCCAGGAGAAAGGAAATAAGGATTTAACTGAAAGTCCAAGAAAACACAACTCTTGAGGGGCCTTGTGAAATGAAATCACTGAAGTTGGAAAAGACCTCCAAGATCATCAATCCAACCTTTAATGACACAGCCATGGAAAAGACTGAACCCTGAGGTCATCAGGAGTCATCTTCTCCCACGGAAACAAGGGACGGGGTGCGAGGAAATGGCCTCAAGCTGTGCCAGGGGAGGGTCAGGCTGGATTTTGGGGAAATTCCTCTGCGGAAAGGGTCGGTGGTGGTGGAATCCCCGTTCCTGGAGGGCCTTAAAGCCACGTGCATGTGGCACCCGGGGACAGGGAATGGATGGACTCCATCTCAGAGGGCTTTTCCAACCTCAGGGATTCCGGGAGAGCCAAACTCACCGAATCCTTTTTCCGGGAGCGTTCCTTCTTCATCTTGCCGCCGGCGGCGCGGATGCTGACCCTGTTCTCCCCGCCCAGGTACCCCCGGCAGTTGGAGGAGCCACAGAAACATTTCTGGGCCTCTTTGCTGTGGGGGACACAAAGGGGGGTTCAACAGCAGCTCAACCCCAGCCACAGCCGCTTCTCCACCTCCAGAAGCCAGGGGTGGGAATGGCTCTGCATGGAAAAGCCACTGAAAATCCAAATAAAGGCTTTGTTCCTGCCACGGCTCCCGGGATCCCAAGGTGTGGCAGCTGGAAAGCCAAGCCCGCCCCACTTCCAGGCTCTCCACAGGTCAAGAACCAGGAACCAGAGAGGAAAAGGTGGAGCTGGTGGGGCTGACAACTTCTCATCCCACATTGCCATCGGTATCCTAATTTTCCTAAGGAATTTATCCTCAGGATTATACATCCATTAGGAAAAGCTTGCAGTTCATAGCATTTTTTATATACATATATATGGCTCATATATTGAATTTTAGAGCTCAAAACAGGATAAAGAAGGAGCTCAGGATTCATGGAAGAAGCAAAATCCACATGGAGAATTTGTTTTGTATGCACGGCCATGGATAATAAATACAATAAATATAATAAATGTAATAAATATAATACACGTAATTCCCGAGGAGTATTTCTCCCAAGCCTCTGTATTTCCCACTTGACACACCATCCATTTTAAACTCCATTCCACAATTTGTTGGGAAAATGGCAGGGTTTTATTTCCAATATGTGGAATCCGCTGGAGGAACGTGGCTCTGCAGTGCTAAAAACCAGGGAAGCTCAATTCCAGGAATTTTTTAGGAAGGAGGAATGATCTTAAAATGCAACTAAAAACTCACTCCCGATTTTCCTGCTTACAGGAAGGGCCTGGAGAAGGATCCAGAAGGAAAAGAAAGAAATGCTCCTTCAGTTACATTTCACCAAACGCTAATACAGAAATATTAGGCTCAGGTTTAGCAAAGGGATCCAAATCCCAGGCTGGAGTTTCCCCACCTGCAGCCCCTGGATTAGGCCAGGAAGACGGGATGTGTGATCCAGGGGGTTTTACAGCTCCTCAAGTACTTGCAAAGCCGTAAACCAGGAGTGGGAAGGGAAGAACGGGAATTCTCGAGGAGCACTGCGAAGTCTAATTAACAACCAGGCAGGAAGAAGCAGGGAAGGGAATTGCCTGGGGAAGGGATGGAGCGGGAACAGCGACACCGGGAAAGACGCCGTGACCGTGGCGTTCCCGTGCCAGGAGATGGGACGTACCCGTATCTCTGGAACTGGTAATCGAAGGTCAGCTCCGAGCCCGACGGGACCAGCTTGGTGGTGAAAAATCCAACCCGCAGCTGCCCGTTCACTGTCCACTAGGGAAGAGAGATGCCAGCAGTTACCCCGAGCTCCGCTCCAGCTTTGCTTTCCCTGAGCCACATAAACCCTTGGAAAAGCAGCACCCAGGAGTTTAAAACCAGGCAAACTGCCCGGTCTAGATCCAGGTGTTTTCGTGCCACTGACAGCACAGCAACAGAAATTCCCAAAAGGAAGGAGGAAAATGCTTCACTCTGAGCTCTCCGGAGGGAGGAGCCGCCGGATTTGATCCAGCATTTTACCTTTTGGGTCTCACAGTTGGGCTCACAGCTGTGGTTCATGAAGCGCGAGCAGTTTCCTTTCTGGGTGGCATCGATGATCTGAAAAGGAACAAGAAATCCAGGGAAAAAGGGAACAAGAAATCCTGGGAAGCAGCTACAAACACAACCCGTGTAGGAATCACCTCCTTTCCCGCTCTTTATTTGATATTCCCCAGGTTTATTTTGGAGACTGGGGTTTGTTAGGACATGAAGTTTCCCCCAAAAAGAGCACGTGGGTACACGGCTCTTCATCTTCCAGAGCTCTCCAGCTGGATGTGGATCCTGGATTCTGCTCCTGATAAGACCATGAGGGGTTGGGACAAGTGAATTTTTCTCCCACACGCCTCATACTCCAAGGGAAAAGTCATCCCCTGGATCACTTCCAGAAATAAAAACTCCTTTTATAACTGGAAATGCTCCTTTGTGCCCTTTATCATCACATAACAAACCCAGAAATCCTTATTTTAGGAGGGAAAAAAAACAGGAAAAACCACTCTGGAGTATTTTTAGCTCCTTTTCTCTCCAGCTCCCCGGACTCAAAAAGTCCCAACAGGAGAGACAAGGAGAATCTGAGACGGAATTTCTATTTATCCCCCTTGTTCTCAGGCACAGGGAACAGCTCCACGTCCCACGGAGCTGAAGCAGCCATAAATAATTAAGGATATCCGAATATATAAATATTCCAGTGGCAATCCTGCACGGAGGGACTTGGCCAGCTAAAAATATCCCAATTTTGTGCAGTTTAACGCGAAAGGAAATTGTGGCTTTTTGGTGTATTTGGGCACCCAAGAAGGGTGAGTTTGGCCTGGAGCATCTTCCCAAACACAGCTTCTCTGCCATGGATGACGTTTGCTCACGGAAGGGATGAGCCATGCTCCATCTTTTCCTTTGAAAGGACACTGGGATACATTTAAACTGTCACAATTTCGTTGGAACTGAGCAACGGGTTAAAAAAAAAACCCTGAGGCTTGAAGTTTCCTTTCCTCGAGAAAACATCCCTCATGGATTCAGGACTTTGCTCCACAGATTCCCAAGGAGCTGGTGCTGTACACACCTAAATCCAGCCTTTCCCAAAGCCAATCCCAGCAATCCCACTGCTCACCTCATCGTTCTTCAGGGCCATGAAATAATAGTGGATGTTCTTGTTCCGGGCATACTCCTTCACCCGAGCCTTGAACTCCTTGTGATCCAGCACTTCCCCGCAGTATTCCAAGACAAAAGTGTTGCTGCAAGAGGGAAACACATCCATTTTCTTAGCGAAAAACCACCGAGAAACCCAAAACAATCCCTCTTCAGGTGGGTTCTCTGAACACAGCTCCCAGCCAGGCCATCCTGGTGCCGCAGCAATAATTCTGTGCCTTAATCTCAGGGAATTCGGATTAGTTCGGGATTTTATGCTGCCACATGGGAAGGTGATAGAAGGAGGAAGCTCCCCTTTGAGCAGGGTTTATTCTATATATTCTATATGTTCATAGAATTCCAGATTGGCTTGGGTTGGAAGGGAACTTTGAGATCATCCCATTCCAACACCATTCCACAGGCAGGGACATCTCCCACTGTCCCAGGCTGCTCCAAGCCTGTCCAGCCTGGCCTTGGGCACTGCCAGGGATCCAGGGGCAGCCACAGCTGCTCTGGGCACCCTGTGCCAGGGCTGGACAACACTTTCCATGAGGAATATTCCCAATAACCAATCCAAGCCTCCCCTGGCCCAGCCTGAGGCCGTTCCCTCTCCTCCTGTCCCTGTTCCCTGGGAGCAGAGCCCGACCCCCCCCCAGCTGCCCCCTCCTGCCAGGGAGTTGTGCAGAGCCAGGAGGTCCCCCCTGAGCCTCCTTTTCTCCAGGCTGAGCCCCTTCCCAGCTCCCTCAGCTGCTCCTGCAGCTCCAGCCCCTTCCCAGCTCCATTCCTTGCCCTGGACACGCTCCAGGATGCTCCCTTCTCCCAGTAAACCTCATCTTGGTCTCCTCATCCTGCTCAGGCCCCACAAGATTTCAACATCCTCCCTCCTCTCCCGGCCTCACCCAAACCAGCACTTGGAATTACAATCCTGAATTAACAACAGGAGGAAAGCCCCCCTCGGGATCTCCTTGTTGTCCAAAGGGGAGGAGGAGGAGGACTCAGGAAGAGGAGAAGTTTTGCAGAGGTGGGAAGAGAAGAACGGACACAGCTGGAGCGCAGGAGGGACAGAGAAAGGGGAGGCAGGTTCATCCCAAGAATAAGGCACGGAAAGGCTGCTGGGAAAAACCCTGGAGAGTGGGAGATCAAACCACGGAAGAGATGCCAGAGAGGAAGAGGGACACCCAGCAGGGACAAGGACGAGCCGGAAGAACCTCGGCCGACCTCTGTCGGGGAAATCGGAACCCACGGGCCCTTTTCCCTCGGCGAGGGAGCACAGGAGCGGCGAGAGGCCGTGGCGAGAGGGAAGGCTTACGATGGCAGGTCCTTGGCAGCTCTGAGCCCCCAGCCCTTCTTCTCGGTCAGGATCACCTCCACATCCGCGTGCTGCTTCTTCTGGAAGCGCCGGTTGGAGCAGTAGTCGCCGTTTGGACACCGGGAAGAGCTGAGGGAAGGGAAGGGAAGGGAGCAATTCAATTCCCAGCAGGGAAACGGCGCCACCGGAAAGGGCTCAGATGGGAAATAAATCCCAAATAATCATCGCGAATTCCGTGCGAAACCTTCAAATGTGGTTTGCTATAAAAAGCACGAGCACGTGACTGTCAACATGCAAATGCAGCTCATTTATTTCTGGGAAGATAAAAACCTTCGGAATGCTGATCCCGCTGTATTTCTGTATCAGGGCATCCCAGTGGGGAGAACTGCGCTCTTCTCCCCTTGTTTTGGGGGTTATTCCTTCAAGATATTCCCTGCCCTAGGTCTGGGCTACGGCATAAAAGCAAAAATTGGGATTCTGCCAGGTAATTCCAATCCTTCCACGTGCTGGAGGGGAATCCCATCAAGCCCCCTGTCCCTGCCTCCAGCTCCATGGAGCAGCAAAGCTCTTCCAGAAGGGAGGAGGAGACACCAGCCGTAGGCCGGAGAGGCTCTGGGGAGAGGAGATCCAGGAGATTGTGAGGGCTGACCTCCTGCAGATCATCCAAAGATGTAAATCATGGAATCATGGAATGGTTTGGGTTGGAAGGGACCTTAAGGATCATCTCATTCCACTCCCTTGCCACAGGCAGGGACACCTCCCACTATCCCAGAGTGCTCCAAGCCCCACCCAACCCCTGAACCCTTCCAGGGATGGGGCGGCCACAGCTGCTGGTGGCAGCTCCGAAGGTCCCTCCGGGCCAGCACAGCCACTTCCCTGCCACCTCCCAGGAAGCCCCGGGTTACCTGAGGGATTCCCAAGCCATCTCCAGGCCAGCCCACGGAACCCCACTCACCACTCGATCATGAGCAGGCGATTGAGACAATCCTCTCCGCAGGCCACCTCCCCCTGCGCCCGCTCCTCCTTGGACAGAGGGGGACACTCGCACAGCATCCGCTTGATATCCCGGTGGGATTTGTTCTTCTTCCTGGGGGAGCCAAGCCACGGAAACACAGGTGAGACAGCAGCCAGGTGGAGAAATTCCTCCTCGACCCTTATCAGTGGTTTTTGGAAAAAACTGGAAAATTAATTTCTCGACATACGGATTGATAACCCTGGGATAACCACCAGGAGGGACGGGAATAACCAAGGACACTCGGCTTGGTGATGGCTTTGTGATGACAAAAGGTGAATTCCTTAAGACAATTCCCAGGATGTTTAGCTGTCTTTCCTTTCTCCTCCCTGTCCATGTTTATTTGGCAGAGTGGAGGGTTTGGTTACTTCAGCCTTGCTGTCAAGTGAGAGGATGAGAAAGAGGAGAAAATCAGAGTTCTACAAAAGGCATCCACTGATTCGTATTTTAGCTTCCATAAAGGATTTTGGGAATGCTCTGGAGAGTGGACCCCAACAACGCAGAAAAATCCGTAAGAAAAAAAGAGTGGTACTTCAAATTACAGCCATTAAATCAAAAAAAGCTCCTCTGAGATGATAAAGAAAGACATGGAAGTAACCAAAACCTTCGGAGAAGCGCCTTGTTTGCCCAAAACCTTTCCCACACCCAGACAGAATTCCCTGCGCCTACAGAGAGGGAGTGAGCTGGCGTTTGGGGACATTAAACAGGCAGGATCCGGTAAAGCTATAAAAAGGGTGTAAATAAATCCACCTTTCCCTCAGATCCTCCCATTTTCCAACTCTTCTCAGCACTTGGGACTGTCTGGGCCCAACTGGGGGATTCTCTTTAGGAGAAGAGACCCCGGGGTGGCTTTGCCAGCTGTTGGGAATGCAACATCCCCACCCCTCGCTCCAAAGGAAGCCAATTTGGCCGTAAAAACCCAACCGTCCTGGAACCGAAAGGACATTAAATCCCAAACTTGCTCCAGGAATTAAACCAGGGAAAAAGCAGCAGTTACCTCTCTGTCAAGTAGACGTTCTCCTCGATGAGGTCGAAGTAACAGGGCATCTTCCCCTGCTTGGCGAACTCCTTCCAGCGCTGGGGGTCCCTGAAGTCATCCATGATACACAACCTGCCCACCATGGAGGAATCCTGCGGCGCCGGCTCCGCCTGCTCCCCCTCCAGCTTCCCCTTCCTCTTCTCCGCCGAGTCCCCGTCGCTCTCCGAGTCGCTCTCCAGCTCCGGGCGCCTTTTTTTTGGTGGGCCTCGTTCTTTCGCGTCGTTTTTTTCCAACGCTTTCGCCTCCTCCTTCTTCTCCCCGCCCGGCACCGGCTCCTTGGTGGAATTGCTGCTGATCTCGTGCGCCTGCACCGAGCCCTCTTCCTTCTGCCCGGGCATCTGGGATTTTCCAGAGGGGCTGGGGAAGCGGGGCTTGCAGTCCTCATCCCAGCGCTCATCCTCTTCGTACTCCTCGTGGTCTTCCGTGAGGGAATCCGGCACCTGCCCTTGGATGCGTTCGTAGTTAACCACGGAGGGTCTGCTGGCCGCCCTCGCGTCCCAGTAACCGTTGCCTTGCCAGTAGCTCTGGGAGCTGGGGTAGGCTCCCGAGCCCGGCTGGTAAACGTAGCCCGAGTACATCCCGAAGCTGCTGTCCGGCTGCTGGTAGGTGCTGCTGGGCTTCTCCGGCTGGGAAAAGTCCCAGCCCACAGCACCCACCTCCTCCGGAGCACGGAAACCATCCACCCTGGAGTAGTCTCCGAGCCCGGACTGGTTCAGCCCGCCCTGCCCTTGCCGACTGTCGGGCTTGGAAGAGCTCATCTGGTGTCGGGACGTGTCGGTGCTCTCCAAACTCTCCGGGACGCAGAAGGGCTGCTCCTCCGGCCGGACCGCGGGCCTTCCCGTGGCCACCACGTCCGTCAGCGCCATCCTCTCCTCCGCGCCGGCTTTGCCGTGGGAATCGGCCGTCAGGTCCGCCTGGCTCGTGCTGTCCACGCCGTCGCTCTGGGCCTGGCACGGATCCGCCCGCAGCTCCTCCGGCTCCTTCCTGCTCGGCTCCGTGGAAGTTGCTGGACTCTTCTCCATCCCTCGGGGAGAACACCTGCTCTCCACCTGAGCACCGCCTTTACTCCCCGTGTTTTCTGACCTCTCCTCATAGTAGGGCCTGCTGGGCTCGGGCCGCTCATCGTCCCAGTGGTCGGAGAAGCGCCGGTTGCTCCGGGAGGAGCCCGGGCTGTTCTCCTCCATGGCTATGGTGGAGTTCTTGGGAACCACCACAACTGACTGGAGCCGCTTCCGTGGCGTCCCGTCATCGGAATCCGAGTCCTCCGTGTCGCTGTCCTCGCTGCCCCCCTCGCTGTCGCTGTCCCCCGTGTCGGAATAATCGTCGTGGCCGGCGGGGATGAATTCCGCGGCGTTGCCGCTGCTGTCGCACGTCGGGGCTTGGGTCACCATCTCGGTGTCCTCTGCAGTGACGATGACATCGGAAGAGGGATACAAAGCGTCTGGAAAAGCCGAGGCCACCAAGGGCTCGCTTCCCTCATCCCTCTCGGCCGACACGGCGGGACACTGAACCCTCAGCTCATCCAGCCCGGCTCCCTCGGTGGAAACGGCGCTTTCTTCCACGACCTCTCTGCCGCGGTGCTCCAGCGGCACTTCCGAGTAGTAGGAATGTTCATTCTGGAACGACGACTTGCCTTTTGCTGAGCCAAGATCAACGGGCTGAGCATCCAACTCCAGCATCTCTTCTGCTTCCGAATGCTGGAGCGGCTCCTGGCACACACCCGGCGGGGGCACGTCCCACTTGGAAGAGATGCTTTCCTCCGGCACGGGATGATCTGACTGGAGCCTCTGGGAACCGCCATCCTGGGAGGAATCCCCGCTCGAGCTTTCCACTGCCAGGCTGATTTTATGGGAAGGATGGCCATGCTCATCCTCCCCGGCAGACTTGGAATGGGAATCCTCCGTGCTCTCGTAATCGCACGTCACCGTCTGCGGCTCCACCTGCACGTCCAGGAAAGTCTCGGATGTCACCTTCAAATCCGCAGGTTCCGCTTCGATTTCCACTTCCGAGTGGTACAAACCGGGAGTGGCATCATCGGAAATGTAGCAAAAAACAGGTTCTTTGGTTTTGTCACACGGAGTCACCTCCTCATCCACCTTCTTAAGGACAGTTTTAGTGGGATCTACATTCACGACAGGGAGAGGGGCGGCTTCCTCCGGCTGCTGCGGCTCCGGAGCCTCCGCTTCCTGGAACAGGCTGTTGCACTCGCTGGACTGGACCCGGGAATCATCCGGCTCTTGCTCTTGGGACGCATCCGTGCTCTCAAACCCACTGGATGGCAACGGATATGACGGGCTCGTCTTCACGGCAGGCGATGCTTCCGACCGACCCGGGCCGTGGTCAGAGGATGCGGCGACGTCCTCTGCTCTGGAGGCACTGGAAGTTGCCAGACCCTCATCCTGACCCTCCGGGGAGCCGTTCACGCTCGATTCCATGGGGAAACACGTTCTTAAGGGATCGTGCTTTGCCTTTAAGAACGCTTCTTGCTCCTTAACACTGTCGTGGCATTCGTTTGCTGCAAGTTCCTCGGATTTTGAGTTCGCCAAACCCGCCTTGGACTCGTCAGCCTTCGGCAAAGCGGGAGCATCGCTGAACTGATTTAACAGAGAAAGCGTCTTTTCCCTTTCCAACTTTTTCACACTGGACACCCTGATCTCATTGTTCTTTACACAAGAGGTCTCTAAATCTAGAGAATTAGACTTGGACTTGATTTCTTCTATCGATTCTGTACAACAGAAAGAACTCTTAAATTTATCAGGCTTTGGTGCGGGGGCCTTGGATTTATAGCGGGAGGAATTCACATTACTGTCGGGCTTGGAATGGGACGTCCCCTTCCGATAGCCCAGTTCATCGAGGGGAGAGCACCTTTTGGACGCTTCACTTTCAGAAGTCCTTTTGGAATCTCGATCCGCTTTCGAAGACGACCTCCCTCTCCTGTCCACGTCGGCGTGAGATGACTCCACTTTGCTGTCCCTGTCCGACTTGGAGTAAGAGGATCTCGAGTCTCTGTAGGAGGAGGAGGAATGGGAGGACGTACGCCTGGAGTCGCTGGACCTGGAATGTGTCCTCCTGTACTCATCCTCTGAGTCCGAGCTCTCCCGCGCCCGGCTGTCCGCGTACGACCGGGAATATCGCGACCGTTCCCGGTACGGGGAGCTGCGGTGGTACCGGCGGTCGGAGTCGTAGTAATGCGAGCGCTCCGATCTCGAGTAGGAGGAGCTGGTTCGGGAGCTGCGATCGGAGCGGGAACGGGAATGAGACCGGCTCCGCCTCCTCTCTCTGTCCGAGCGGGAGCGGGAGGACGAGTACTGCGAGTCTCTCTCCGATTTGGAATAGCTCGAGTACTTCTCATCCCTGTCCGACTTGGAGCGTGACGAGGACTTGCCCAGGTCGTCGCCCCGGAGGGATGCGGAGCTCCGTCTGGGATCTCTCTCCTTTTCCGTGCTGGATATCTTCTGCTCGTGCGACCGCTGGCTGGAGGAGGTCCTCACGGAATCCTCGTCGGACTCGGAGCCCTGCGGCGCGCCGTCCGACTGGGAGAACTTCCTCTTGGCCCCCTGCCTCCGGGAGCACGCGGGAGCACCCTTCGAGCCGTCGGATACCTCATCCTCCTTCCCAATATGGGAATCTTCCTTCGGCGGGGTTATCTCCGTCCGCTCGGGCGCGGTTTGAGCCAGGCGTTCCTCCGAGCCGCGCGACGCCGGGTCCTGCTTGGCGTCCGGCTCCAGGGCCTCCCTGGGCAGCGCGTGGCCCGGCTCCCTCGGCGCGGGGGCTTCGGCTTCGCCGGGCGGCGACAGCAGCAGCGCCGACATNCGGCGGCGTGGGGGGGAAATCCACGGCCAAGGCCGCAGGTTCCGTTACCGGCGCCGGGAGCGGTGCCGCCAGAGCCGGGGGGGGCTTTGCCGTGACGTTCAGTAAATGTTTTTTAAAATGAATCTTGCCCAGTTCTACCTTCGGTTTCGGGGGCGAAGATTCCTCGGCTGAACCAGCGGCGTCCCCCAAGTCCAGTTTATTTTTGGGGTTAAAATCAGTCGGGAGGGGAACCGCTGGAGGGGTGGGAGTTTCATTTTGTTTCTCGTTTCCCAGAGCGGTCAGGAATCGATTGGGTAAAGTTTTCTTGGTTAAACTAAAGCTGAAAGACACTTTTTGTCTCCCCTGCTCCTCAAGGTTAACCTTGGTTTTGGTGCCTTTGGGCAAAAAGCGGCTCGAGGCGACGCCTTTGAACACGGGGCCTTTGATAAAACCGGCTCTCGGCACCGTCTCGGGTTTGCCCTGCGGAAGAAAAAGAAGATGCAGTTGAAGGAATTGGATTTTGGGGGGGTTTGAACTCAGTCCTGCAGCATTTTCTTCCACCTGGTGAATTTTTCATGATGATAAAAGAGAAATGCGTACCCTGGCTCTGCCTTTGGTGCCCGGCTCTTTCCTGAAAAAAATCAATTCCTCAGACTTCTCCAGCTTGGAACAAAACCTCCTCTGAGGTTTGGGCAGAGGCTTTTTATCTGACTTATTAATGACCAAGCTCAAAGTCCTTTCATCATTTAATTCTTATTTTTTTAAGAAGAGGGAGTTCAGCATATAAAGTTAATTGAAGGCAAAACGCTGCTTTTTTCTGCTGTTTCTGTGGTCCCAGGCTACAAAATATCCGGAGTTCTAAGCTTAAAGTACATTTGTTTGCATGTGACTCCACCTGGATGCGGCCTTCCAGCACTGGAGAAGGCTCCAGGGAGAGCTCAGAGCCCCTTGCAGGGCCTGAAGGGGCTCCAGGTGAGCTGGAGAGGGACTGGGGACAAGGTCTGGAGGGACAGGACACAGGGAATGGCTTCCCTCTGCCAGAGGGCAGGGCTGGATGGGATACTGGGAAGGGATTCCTGGCTGGGAGGGGGGGGAGGGACTGGAAAAGATTTCCCAGAGCAGCTGTGGCTGCCCCTGGATCCCTGGCAGTGCCCAAGGCCAGGCTGGACGGGGCTGGGAGCAGCCTGGGACAGTGGGAGGTGTCCCTGCCATGGCAGGGGTGGCGCTGGGTGATCCTGAAGGTCCCTTCCAGCCCAAACCAGTCCGGGATTCTGTGATTTGGTTCCAGCACAAACCAGACCAACAACAATTACAGCAGGAATGTAACCCCCCTCCTTTCCCACCTCCCTCCAACAGCCTTCCCCCAGCCATTACTAATTCCTGCAAGTCCCCAGGCTCAGGCCTACACCAGCATTAATTAACAACTCCCCAGGAATTCCCATCAGGACCCAGTGGTGCACGATGACTCCGTCACCTCTGGAGCAACCGACTGTTCCACGCTCCACGTCCTTCCCACCGGGAGGCTCCGGCTGCCTCCTGCCCAGCCGCTCGCTCAGCACCTTCCAAGCCCAAAACCAGAAGTTTTCAGAGCACAAAGCACCCTATATTCACCCATTTCGGCATTTCTCCCTCTGTTTTAAATCTTAGAGCTCATCTGTGTCCCAGGAATAAGATCCTGGAGTAGATAAAAGTGGGAAAAGGGCTTTGCTGTCAACAGTCCCTATCTCCAAAACCCAAACTGCATCAGAATCACGGTGTTCTGGAACGGTCTGGGTTGCAGGGACCCTCAAGGTTATCCCATTCCAGCCCTGGCATGGGCAGGGACACCTTCCACTATCCCAGGCTGCTCCCAGCCCCATCCAGCCTGGCCTTGGGCACTGCCAGGGATCCAGGGGCAGCAGCCACAGCTGCTCTGGGAATTGGTGGAATTACATTCTGCGTGTTCAGCCCAATTCCAACGGAAAGAGCCGTATCCAAATTGCCCAGAGTCGGGTTTTGCTCCCACAGCTGTGCCGTGAGCACACTTCTGGCAGGAGCAGCAGTTTCCCGCAGCCCCCTGTGAATTATTAAGGATTTTGTTATCCTTTAACTCATGGAAAGCAACGTGGAGCTGCCCAGGCTCAAGGCACTGCAGTAAATGATTAAATGAGACACTGGTGGATTGGAAATCCTGGTTTTTTGCACCCTGGGACATCACACATCCCAAAAAAATCCTCTTCCTCAACACACCGGGGGTTTCACTGTGAAAACCTTTCAGTGGTGTACATGTGACTCGCCCTGGTGACCCAGCCCAGCACCACTTTGGATCTGCAGCAGCAAATTCCCTTCGCTGTGGGCAAGCTGGGGGCAAAACCCAAAAAGCATTTCCTTGAAATGGGCGCTTTTTACGAGGGGACATTTCGGGGATGATTTTAAAGGAGCTCCATGGCTAAAAGGGCACCCAAAACATTGACTCTGGGAAAAAAGAGCATCTCCAGCTCAGAAATGGGCTCCCCTCGCCACAACTCACAACCATCTCCACAAAATGCTATCCCTGGAAATGCCATCCCTGTTCTCCAGAGAATTCAAACACGGGAAGTGATCCTGGGATCAATCCACGAGTTTCTATCAATGAATTCATGGAAGAATGAAAGACAAAACGAACACTACTGAGACACCCTCCTGTAGGATACGGGGTTCAGCCTCCTGAAGAGTGAGGGAACAGCATTTTGGGGGATTCCTGGATCAATTATTACCCTTACAACCAGAAATTCCCACTTTTTTTTACTCCGACCTGGGACAACAGAAGAGAGCAGGGTCCTCTCCAGCCACAAACCTGAACCCAAATTCTTATCAGGGATAGGACTCTTTAATGATATCAATTATAAATGACAAATTCATAAAGATATATTTAAAAATACAGGAAGTTCAGGGAATCGGCATTTCAGAGTTTTCCTTCTCGCCACAGCTTTGGTGCCATTATTTTATGTGGCAAAATTGTGCCAACGTTTTGATTAAAATCCTCCTAATTTCAAATACAACAGCTTTGAAATAACGGGAAGAAGGGGGTTTGGGTAGATCCACCTTTTCCCAAATATGGGATCTGCAGGCAAAGAAGAGCTGCCACATTTCCATTCCTCCCCTTCCCGCAGCCAATTCAGCAGAGCTGACATATTCCAGGATATTTCCCCCTCACCCTTCCAGGGGTTTTTTCCTTAAATAACAGCAATTTGAACACAACACGGCTTCCAGAATTTCAAACACGCTCCACAGGTAACTTGGGAAATGTAATAGGTGGGAATTACTGCAATTCTCTCCAGGAGAAGAGGAATTCTCCTTCCTTCCACATTTTACAGAAAGGGAACATTCCCCAAAATGGAAAAAAAAGCGCATCCAGAATGATTAACAGCCCTCATTCCAAAGCCAGGATAATAAAATCTATCCCAGGCCTCCAAGTTTTCTCCTTTCCCAATAAATTCATTGAGTCACAGGCAGCAAAACTCATTATCTTTACAAATTAAGTCCTTAAATAATCAGCACCAACCCACACCGAGCTGTGCCATCATATCCCGTGTGCTCATGGCACAAGTGGTACTGGAATTATTGCCCTTCCTTCCCAAATTTGATGAGAATTATTGCCCTTCCTTCCCAAATTTAACAAGAGGAATCCCAGGAAAGCATCCATTTGCTCAATCCAGCCCCTCAGTCGCTGTGGATTCATGGAACGTCTCAGCCAAACCAACCCAGCCGGGCTCACGGGAGATGCAGAAATGCTGGAATTGCTTTTACTCACCTCATTTTCTTCTTCTCTATTGCAATCCAGCCGGGGGAACATGGAAAAAAAAACAGGAGAGAAGGTGTGAGCACCAGGCAGGAACGAGGAATGTAACACCGGACATCTGGGTCCGGAACGGGACGGACCTGGGACACGGAGCGAGGGAAACGGGGACGGCAGCCGGGCACAAACCCGGCTCTGCAGGGGAGCCTGGCACAGCTGGGAGGCTCCAAAATTCCCTGGGAAATCCCACACGGAGTAGGACAGAGCAAACCTTTTTGGAGAGAACTGCTGGCGTGGTGCTGTCCCCAGTTATTCCAACGTGCCATGGGAATAAACACCTCAAGAATGGGACTGAAGAAGGTGGATTTGGGGTTCTTCCCATTTGAATGCTTTCCTGAATAACTGAAAGTTTTGGCCTCTCACTGACAGAAATGAAAGATATTAACGAAGGTCTGACTGCTGTGCCTCTGCCCTGGCTATTTGCATAATTAATCACTATTTTGGCAGCTTGATAATGGATTAATTAGGACCATTCTCCATGCTGAGCCAACGGGAAAGCCCCACTTTCCATTCTTCCCAAGTCCTCCGATCCCACAGCGAAGTTGTTTCTCCTCGAGGAAGGAGAAGGAACAAGGACACAACTCCCCCTCCTTGCTTTGCTCAATTCCTGGTAGGATTCCAGGGAATTTCTTGGCCCTACCAACACACCTCAGCCGAGACACCAACAGTTCACCCACCTCTCCATCACGGATCTGCCAGAGATCCCAAAATCCCTTTCCAGCGCTCCAACACGGCTCAGAGCTGGAACCTTCCTACATTTTATCAGCTTTTAAACCACAACTCAGCACCCTTGTGGTGACACAGCCAAAGATTCCCCACAGAAAAGGTTCCCAGATCGCACCTCAAGCATCAGCTCCACGAGAAATACCCAATTCCGGAAGAAAAAGCCAAAATTTTCCATTTTGGAGCAACCCAGCCAGAGCGACGGCACAAGAACCACCCCCGTCCCCCCTGAAACCATCACCCACGGGGAACTGGGAGCAAAGGGAAGCGCCGGGAAGAACTTTCCCCATGGGAATATTCTCCTGCCTCTCCAAATTGATGCAGCTTATTAAAAGACCGTGAATGATTCCCAGGGCAGCACGGACGGGGTTTGATCCCATCAGGGAAACCCGAGGCGGGAGTTCCAGCCCGCGGGCACGGACGGGATTCCACGGGGTCGGGCGAGCCAGGAATTCAAAATCCTGCAGATTCAGGAGCTCTCCAAGAGCAGCACTCAGCCCGGAATTAAGGCCTGAAAGGAGCTTTCCATTTTAGGATCACCGAAAGGAGTTTGGGACTTTTCAGGAACCATGGCCTGGTTTGGGTTTGAGGTTTTGGGGAGTCGACTCTCAAGGAAAGCCTCGGATTCGAGGATTTAAGGGTCTTTCCCAAGCTCAGTGATTCCAGGAAGATTTTCCAGACCTCCACAGGCAGACGCGGCAGGGAATTACAGCCACCAGGTGGAAGCTGAGGGTTCTAAAGCAAAACCAACTCTCTTTATACACAAAAATCCATCCTTAATCAGCTGTACATGGGGAGAGAGGTAATTAAATCCCGTATTTATAACTAATGACAGGGACAATCAACGACGGGGAGAAAAGAGAGTCCGGATCCTTCAACTCCCAGAAAAATCCTGCGGGAGAAAGAGAGGAAATGGATGATCCCCATCCCTGGCAGTGCCCAAGGCCAGGCTGGAGGGGGCTTGGAGCCGCCTGGGACAGCGGGAGGTGTCCCTGGGTGGGACTGGATGATCCCATCCCAACCCAACCCATTTGGGATTCTGGGACTCCGTGCATCAAAATCAAAGGTGCCGACCTTCCTAAAGCAGGGCTACGGATCCCATTTTCCTTCCCAGCTTCCTCCTTCTCCCCAGATCCAAAAAAACCCCGTGTAAACAGAATTCCAAAATTAGGGAACGCGCTGCCGTTCCCTCGGGAACCTCGTGCCAAATTCCTCCCACGCCGGGATTACATAAAATCCCCCCCGTTCCGAGCTCAGGATCCGTCCCAAGGCGCGGCCCAGGGGTTTTCCAGCACTTTTCCAGCTCCGCAGGTTTGGAGCGATTCCCTCAGCTGCACCTTGCTCCCCGCGGGAGCCAAAAATAAAACCGGGATGAAAATCACCGCGGAATTCCTGCGCTGCGCGGCTCCTTTCCGGGAAAGTCAGGAGGGAAAAAAAGAGTTGGGAAAATCCAAAACAAGGCTCCAAGTAAAACTGAACGCCCTGAGAAGCGGTGAATCAATTTTAAAAAAGAACCTAAAAAACCACAAAATCGACCAAATAACAAAAATATAACCCCACCACCAGGAAACTTCACCGCCTTTGATCCGTTTCCAGCAGCTTCATGTGTTAATTTCGTTAAAAAATGAAAATTAAACACCAATTAAAATCCAAGAAAAGCTTTTTTAAGGCTGAAGAACCACATTTATATAAAAATTCTTTAAATGGGGCCACACTTGGACCAAAATTCTTTACTTGAGGCCACATTTCGACCAAAATTCTTTATATGGAGCCATATTTTGACCAAAATTCTTTACATTTAAACTTTATCAGCTTCTCTCCTCACGGAAACATCCCAATTTTGTCATGGGAATGCTGATAAAAAACAAAATTATATTGTAATTCCGGGGTTCAGCAGCTCCAGCATTTCTTGGTGCTTCAACAGCTTGAGCTGAAGATCCTTTCCTCTTTCCTCAGTGCAACCCACACAATAATTGGAATTTTATCCCGGTTTTCCTCACGAAAAAGGAGCCCAAAAAATTCCCTCAGGCTCCTGAAGTCGAAAAGGCAGAACTTTAGGAGCTTTAGGAGCCTCATCTCCCCTAAGTCCTCGGGTTTTTTTTTTATTTTCTCCCCTTTAGAAGAGGAAAATCTGGAAGCCTGGAGCTTTTCTTATCTAAATATCAGCAGCCTAACAGCCCTGGGAGCTGAAAAGGCCCATTCCCAGCAGGAATTCGGCTCAGGAATTCGCAGGGATCCATCTGAAAGCCACCTTGCCGGCCAAAGAAAGGGAACCGAATGCAAAAGCTCAGCGCTTAAATCCCAACTTCCAGCTCAGGAAATTGGGATTTAACCTGTTTTGTTCAGGCTGGGTCAGCCACAGATATCCTGGATGCAGCTGGAATTCCATGGATGTCACCCTCATCCCCTCCAGGGCCAAGGAAAGCGGGAAGCAGCAAACCAAATTAAAGCCAAAAAGGAATTATCCAGGAGGGTTTCACCATTTTTTCCTGGATGCTGATGGAGAGCTGGGGAGGAAATTCCCCGGATGCTGGGGAGGAAATTCCCGCTCTGCTGCTCTCATTCATAGAATCCCAGAATTCCAGCCTGGAAAGGACCTTAAAGCTCATCCCATTCCAACCCCTGCCACGAGCACCTTCCACTATCCCAGGCTGCTCCAAGCTCCATCCAGCCTGGCCTTGGGCAACTGCAGGGATGCAACATCCACAGCTTCTCCGGGAAAACTGCCCCACACAGCCAGGAATTCCTTCCACACATCTATCCCCAATTTCCCCTCCATTTCCATCCTCCAAACGGAGGGATTTGCTGGAACACTCCCAGGCCTGAAGTGTCGTTGCTCCTCCGTTTGTGAATCCCTAACATGGGATAAAAAACAAGGACAGAAGTGCAGCTGTCCCCGTGTTTAATGGAATATTCATGGAATATTGGGAGGCACTGCTGGGAAGTCTTTTGTGCAGAGCACTGGGATTTACTATCCAAACGTGTCCCTGCTCCCAAAAACACTCCACTGCCAAAGGATAATGGACAAGCAGGAAAAGAGCTGGGGAGGTAACAGGGAATCCTGCTCCTTCCCAAAAAAACCCATGGAGAGTGGAAAGGCAAAAGCACTCACGTGAGGAGGGAAAATCCCTGGAAAAAATCTGATTTAAGCAGGAGGTGGAATCCAAGCCGAGCTCCCTGGAAAATGAGGTCAAGGTACCTGTGCCTGGAGCACATCCCCAAATCCAGCTCTCCCGCTTCCCAAAATCCCCATTTCCTGGTTTTGCACCGAGGGTTTGGAGCTGGAAGCTCGGAGCAAGGGAAGTGACGCCGTTTCTCCCGTGCTGGAATAGGAAAGGACAGGGAGGACTGGATATTCCAGGGAAAGAAGGAGCTGAACATACTGAAAATCAACAAATTGAAAGGGATTTATCCTTTCCTTCATAAAAATGAGGAGGGACTGAGCGACTCCATTTACTAATCATCCCATAATTTCTGTGTGATAATCCCAGCACTTCAGAGAAGTCAAGGTCTGCTCCAGGAAAAAGATCCAGTTAAGGAAAAGATATCCAGTTTCTCTGCTCCTTCCCCCAGCTGCCTGAGAATTCCCGAAATCCCCCCAAATCCCGCTTCTCCCTTTCTGCTCAGGGCTCACCTAAGGAAGAAATTCCATTTGAAATCGTGCCAGGGATCAGGAAAAGCCAAGCTGCTCCCAGGGAAGCCGGGGAAGGGATTCACCTGGCACGGGGAGGGAGAGGATGAGGATGGGGGCGGAGGTGGGACCGGACCCAAAATAGAGGCACAAATCCCCGCTGGAATTCAAAGGACAGCTCTTGGAAAACTTTCCCCCTCCCCCTCCTCCTCTGGGAGCAGGGAAGGAGATTCCAGCAGCAGCTTTCCGATCTCCAGGTAATCCCTGCCCCAGAGCCCCCTTGGCCGCGTGGGGCACAAAGAGCCTTCCGAGGAAAAACCGCCCAGGGAAAAGGGAATTTCAGCCGCGTTCCCCAACCCGAGGCGCTGATATCCCAAAATCCGGGCGCATCCCTGAGCCCATCCAGGCTGCAGAGGGAAGGACGAGGCCGGGTCTAAACGCACCAACGCAGTTCAGCACCTCCGGGAGGGTTTCCCGTGGATCTCTCCCTGTGGAGCACCACGGGCGGGATGGACGGGCGGGAACTGCACCGAGAACCCCAAAACCCACATTGAACCCAAAATTCCACGGACGCTTTGGAGCATCCCTGGGATCAGCACAGCCCAGGGGCATCATTCAATTCCTAATTCAAATTAAAACCATCCTAAAGCCAAGGTTAGGCCCGGCTTAAAGCTCAGGCTCAGTTCCACACCAAAACATTGCCCCCACCAGCACAAAGCCACTTCCAGGACTGAAAATGTTGGAATTAGAGGGAATTAGTAGGGAAAAAACCCTCCAATTTTTATCATTTTGCTCAAATCCCAAAATTATCTGTGCCCAGAGAAAGTTCCTCTGTTTAAGCTGCTTTTTCTAAGTTGCTCTTTGTAAATTCCTCGATTTAAGTTAAAACAGGTTTGAGCAGGAAAAGGATTTCGGGAGGAAGTCCTGGAACCTGAAAACTTGAGGAATTTTAAAACAATTAAAGTAATAATCAGAAAAAGCACGGTTTACTTACAATTGTTGCTACCAGGGACCGGGCCAGGGATTCATTCCTAAGGATGAGGATTCATTCCCAGAGGTGGGAATTCACTCCCAGCACCTGGACACGCAGAGGTGCTGAGGCTCCACCTGAGCCGAGCGAAGGATTTGGGATTTGTGCTAAAAATCAGGGGGGAAAAAAACTCCCCGGAGCAGCAAAGCAACGCCCCTCCCTCAGAGGGGGAGGATTTGGGAATGGCCCCCAGGATCCAGCACTTCTCCCACCTGCTGCCTTCCCAGGAAAACCTGGGATTTCCGGCCCTCCGTCCCCTCCCTGACCTATCAGGTATGGCCATCCCAGGGGATTTTCCTTGAATGGGGCTTATGGAGCCTGGATGACATCACCCCCCCAGGCACTGCACGGCACCTTTGTCTCCCAAAATGCCTGGAAAACAAGGAATTCTCTCTGTTCCGGGGCTCTGTCCTGCTGGATACGTGGCACCCATTCCCAACAGCCCCAAGAAAAGAAGCCGCCGTGTCCCCTCTGTCCCAAGATTCACACCGAGGCAAAACCTGGGAATTTGAGTGTCACCGCCTCCTAATTCACACCAAATATTCCCAAAATTCACCGCAGCAAAGCCCCAAATATCCCATTCTTAGTCCAAACTCATCCCAGATTTAACGACGAGGCACTTCCCGATCATGAGGCGACCCTAAAACCACATTCCAAAGGGGAGCAACTGCAACCTGCATCCCAAAAAATGGAAAATAAAATGTTGCAGGGCCCCGGCCGAGCTCAGGGTCACTCCTTTGATGTAAATAAGTGCAAATAAATATAACTAAATAAAAATAAATATAGATTCTCCAAGGATTTATTGTAAGTTCTCCCAGGATTTATTATAAATCCTCGAAGGATTCATTTCTTACCTAATTATAGCTGAAGTTTAACGTCCTGGGATTTTTCCCAGCAGGAGCAGGGACACCTTGGGAATTGCTCTCAATTCCACGGAAGAGAAGAAATCCCTTCCATGCTCCTTTACACCAGAAACCTGCCAGAAAATTCCAAACTGGGAACGGCTCGTGCAGGCCAACGCCAAGCACCAGGCTCTGGAGTTTTCCCTGCTGGATTTCCGAGCTGCACGAAGCTGGGAATTGTAATTACAAAATATCTCATTGTTTCCTGCTACCTGGGAACGACACACTTTGGATTTCCAGCTGGAAAACTTCCGCTGGTGCATTTCAAGCAGGAAGGGAATGATGGAATTACAAAGATGCCGGGGAAGCTGTAAAATCTTGGAGCAACAAAGAAGGAATCCAGTGGGAATGGGGCTCCACAAGGAGCTCCAGCTCCTTCCCGATCCAGCCTGACGCCTCTTCCTCACATCAATACTTTGGGATCAAATTTTCACTCCTGGCTCATTTTCTCCTGGTTTTAGGTCCAGCTCCACATCATTCCCAAGGACTGCAGCCTCTGGGGTGGATCCCAAAAAGCTGAAGCTCACAGGAGACATGCAGCTGCAGGGATGGAGCATTTTTAGGGAAGTTTACCCCCCAAAAATAGGAGAAGTCAGGAAAAAAAATCAAGGAAAAGGAAAATAACTTGTTCTACCACCATCCCTCAACCAGAGCCACACTTGGGCTTCCAAGAGCCTTTTCTTCAAGGAGTCCTAAAATTCTGGAAGGAAAAGTGCCCACCAAAAATAGGTGTTTATAAATCCCCTCTTCCCTTCTAAACATCCAAACAAATCCTATTTGAAATTCCACCAGCAGATCTGGGAACAGGCTGCCCCGAGGAGCTCCAGCTGCCCCATTCCTGGAAACGTCCCAGGCCAGGATCCCAAATTCCCCATTCAGGCTCCCAAAGCCAAACACATAAAGTGAATTTTCCTTAAATAATCCAACTTTCCAGACACATTAAAGCTGAAGCACGGCGCTGGAAACCCCACGGACACACTCAGGCAGGGAGAGCCAAGTTCCTCCCTCTCCTCTCTCCATCCCACAGCCCGGGGGACCATCATTAATCTCCTTAATAAAGGGGACCAGCATTCCAAGGGAAATGCAGGTGGAAAACTCAGCCTTTCCCTCCGCTCAGCATCTCCCAGGTGGATTGGAACAGGCTCCGGGATCTAAATTCGGGTGTTTAACCACAGCACATCTGCCAGGAGCTTGTGCCCAGGGAACCAACCTTATGGATGGTTCTCCTTAGGGAAAGGCAGAAAATAGAATCCAGATTCCCAGAAAAAAACCAGCGAGTCCCAAAGTGACACCAGCAGGGAACAGCCTGGGAGACTCTACAGCTCCAGTGATCATCCAAAAAAATCCTCGGGAACAGCCACAACCAGAACCTGGAGTTCCAGACTGTCTGAATCCATACCGGGTCACGTTAACAAAACCCACGGAATGTTCCGTGCTCTGATCCTAAATCCCAACCCTCCCCACCACCCACGGGCACGCCAAGCCCCACCAGCGTCACCGGGATGGCTGGAAAAGCATCTGCCCCCCAGCTGGAGCTGAATTCCCGTAGGGGAGGCCTCCAGAAGCAGAGGGATAAACGCAGTTTCCATTATCACAGAAGGACATGAGGGAAATAAATCCTTGGGGTCTCGACTCCGCCCCATCACGGACGTGTCACTGGTCCCAGAGGTTCCTCCACCCGCGGGATGGGGACGGCCTTGGAATCTTCTTCCAGGAAACAACAGCACCAAGAGGTGAAGCGGCTGCAGCTCACAGCAGGATACAAACATCCATCAATATCCATCAGGAACAGCTTGTCCGGAGAAACTGTGGTTGCCCCTGGATCCCTGGCAGTGCCCAAGGCCAGGCTGGACAGGGCTTGGAGCAGCCTGGGACAGTGGGAGGTGTCCCTGCCATGGCAGGGGTGGCACTGGGTGGGCTTTGAGGTCCCTTCCGACCCAAGCCAGTCTGGGATTCTAAGCAGGTCCAGGCTGGCGTCGGGCAGCTCCATGGAGAAGCTCCGTGTGGAATGCGGTGGCAGCTCCAAGCTCAGGGAATTGGGTCGGCCCAAATTTAAGCACCCAAAGAGTCACGGAGACCTGGTTCTGCCGGACACCGAAGCTCCCAGGAATCCGAGCTCTGACTGACGAGTGGACACAGAGGGCGACCAACGAGGTGAAAGTGAGCCAGAGTTCCTTTCCTACGGGAAAATCCCAGTAAAAGCCGTCGGCACAGACGAGTCGTCGTTCAGCTCCCGGCTCAGCATCCACCTTCTCCGGCCAGCATGGAGCTCCGGCTCAGCTGCATCCCTGGAAGTGTCCAAGGCCAGGCTGGACGGGGCTGGGAGCAGCCTGGGACAGTGGGAGGTGTCCCTGCCCATGGCAGGGGTGGAATGGGATGATCCTTAAGGCCCCTTCCCACCCAAACCATCCCATGAATAATTCCCAGGAAAAGCAAGGCTGAGCCTGACGATTTAACGGGCTCTGAGCAACCCTCTCCAAGCAGCACAATCCCAACGCTCCGAGCTCCAACAGCAACTCATCCCAAAAAAGAACCCTGCACATCCCTCCTCATCCCACCCCGCGGCACGTACGGAACGGGGGGAAGCCACGAACATCCCACAGCCAGCACGGCTTGGCTCGGATTCCGCTCTTCCCAAAAACACCCAGCAGATCCTCATGGCATTTCTAACAACCTTCAGCCAATTATCCCAAACAATCCTTTTCTCCAGGTCAAAGTTCCGTGCTGGGAAAAGCACATCCACACTAAGGCACGCCATTAACCAACGCGACTCGGGCGCGGACGGAACGCCGGGATTCCGGGTGAGGATGGGGGAACAACAACCTTAAAACCACCAGGACGCTCCCTGAAAACTTTCTGAGTCCCAACATGGAACACCCACCCCAAGGAAAGCCCCAAATTAATCCGTAATTCCATTAAAAAGTCGTTAGAGGAGCCGCTCCGGCTCCTTTCAACAGCCTAGGTTGGGGCTACTGGACATTTTTAGACAACAAACATCGACATGGGACAACCCGGACACTACTGGACACCAAATTCCACGTGCCAGCCCAACTCCGGGCGCCAGGATCCCTCCACACGCTCCGAACTACAAAGGTGGAACACCTAAATTAGCCTAAAAGCTTTGGGATGAACAGGAGAGTCGCTTGGACCCGGAGGGTCTCTCGGGAAGGGCCCACCCCACCAGGGTTAAGCCGAAGTAAACCAGGATTTACTCCAGGCTCTCCCGTCCCGGGAGCCACGTCTGGCAAACCACAACCTGGATTCCAAATGAAATCCTCCGTCCCTCACTAATTTTAGAAGGCTCAGCCACCGGCACCGTTTCAGCTGCAACAAGGGGAAGCTGTTCCTCAGCTGCTCCAGGTGGGCACGGACAGAACTCGCTCAAAAAAGGTTTGCTCTGTTGTCCCTGCTCAGAAAAACCACCATTTTCAGCTCTGCCTCCGATCTGGCCGTCGCTCGGGGGGTGCTCCGTGCCAGATGTCTGCTCCTTCCACCCCAGAGCCGGCAAAGTTCACGGAGCCCCTGAATCCTTCGCCAAGGAAGTCTAAAAACGTAAAAATAGCGTTGAGAACCAGCGGGAAAGGGGTGGGGGGGGAGAAACCCAGCAGGGACGGAGTGACTTCTCAGGAGAGGCGATAAAGCCGGAGGCCCTGGTGGAATGAGGAGGGTGGGTTGGTGAAATTCCCCATCCAGAGGAGAACCAGAGTTCCCGGCCATTAGGCTGCTCCCCCTTCCCTGGCTCCTTCCTCCTGGCAGAAAATGGGGTCAGGGCAGGGGCCGCCCGGGGGGAGAGAATTCCAGGGGTAAAAGCAAGACGGGGCTCGGTAACTAGAAAAAACAGCATTAATAATAATAATAATAATAAAGAAGGTACTGAAAAATGGCCCCGCGGGGAGGCCGGGACACGTCCGCACGCTCCGCCCGGCTCCCCCCGCGCACCCCCGGGCAGGGACGGGACGGGGACAGGGACAGGGAAAGGGACACGGGCAGGGACAGGGGGGACACGGCCCCCGAGATGACCCGCCACC
>VXAZ01003034.1:56337-90867 GCA_013399875.1 Gymnorhina tibicen
TGGCTGGGAGGGTGGGGAGGGGCTGGGCTGGAATTCCCAGAGCAGCTGTGGCTGCCCCTGGATCCCTGGAAGTGTCCCAGGCCAGGATGGACACTGGGACTTGGAGCAGCCTGAGATCATGAAGGGTGTCCCTGCCCATGGCAGGGGGTGGGATGGGATGATCCTTAAATTCCCTTCCAACCCAAGCCAGCCTGGAATTCCATGATTCTATTGACCCATTTCCATGCCTGCGGGGATTTCTGGCTGGACGTGAGGTCTCCCTGCAGTTTTCCCACTCACCAAAGGGATGCTGAAGTTTTCAGAGAAATTAATTAATTAAATTAAAGAATTAAATTAATTAAATAAAATTAAATTAAAGAAACGAAATTAATTACATTTTTTTTAAAAATCCAAGAGCAACTGGGCAGGGCAGAGCTCAAAGCACAGAGGTGACCCTCACCTCCATCATGTGGAGCTCAGGGTGTTCCCACCGCCACTCCTGTCCTGTATTCCCTGAAGATCTCCAAATCTCTCCCCTTTCCATTGTAGTTGCACTCAGGGAACACAGTCCAACCTCTGGAAAAGGGGATTTACTCCCTCACAAGGAAAACCTACCCGGGCTTCTGGGAATACTCCTCCAAAGATGAGACTGAGGCCTCTTCATCACTGTCCCTGTCACGTCCTTCCTCTTCCTCCTCCCGATCCTTGGTGGGAGTTTTTAAAGGTGAGGATTCATTCTGGCCTGTCTCAGGAGGAGGGCTCCCACCCCTTTCCTTCCTGAAAAGGGGGGAAAAGGTGAACCAGATTCATTAATTTCCTCACCAGAGGAATCTGGAAACAAAACACGCAGCGGGTTTGGCTTTGCTGATTTCAAAACTGGTGATCTGAGGTAGCTGCTGCCAAAGTTTCCAGGGAAATATCCAGTGACAAGGAATAAAATCAGCCTTGTTCCCACAAATCCTTAATTCTTAGGGTGGAGGAGCTGCCCTGCATCCTATGGAATACAGGCCAGGCTGGATGAGCTCTCTTGAGAAGGATCACAGGGACAAGGGTCCCACCCTGTCCAGCTCTGGGCACGCCTGGACAAAGGATAACCCTCTCCAAAAGAAACCTCCAAGAATTTCATCCAATCCCACATTCAAACCAAGCCTGGTTCCCTGCTCCTTTCCCTCCACAAACCCCTCCAGCCTCAACTGCAGGGAATAGAGTCACCATGGAATCATGGAATGGTTTTAGTTGGAAGGGACCTTAAAGCCCATCCCATTCCACCCCCTGCCATGGCAGGGACACCTCCCACTGTCCCAGGCTGCTCCAAACCCCATCCAGCCTGGCCTTGGGCACTGCCAGGGATCCAGGGGCACCCACAGCTTCCCTGAGCACCCTGTGCCAGGACCTCCCCGCCCTCCCAGGGAATTTCTTCCTAGAGAATAGTGTGACCGGGAGAGTGGGACTTGGAGCACAGACAGAAGAGTGTTGGCCAGATCTCCTGGTGTCCCTCAAAAACCAGAAGAGCCCAGCAGAGCCCAGGGCTCACGTGGCCACCACAGCCTTGGTGCTTCCCCTGCTCCCCAGCCCGAGGACTTTGGGGAAACGTCAGGGAGGAACCGAGCAGGGATTTACTTCTGTAAACTAAAGGCTCTTCCTCTGCTCAGGACAGACTGCTCCCCCTCCCCTCCCCAAATCTCTTCTCCTTCTCTGCTGCTCTCCCAGCTCCCTCCGTGCCTCCCTCCGTGGGCTGCACGTTCCTGCCTGGCCACAGCTGGGCACTGTGAGCTGCTGGGTCCTGCACTCGGGGCACCACAAGGATGGGGGACAGCAGCTGGGAAAGGCCCTGGGGGTGACAGCAGGAGCCAGGGAACAGGGACAGGAGGAGAGGGAACGGCCTCAGGCTGTGCAGGGGAGGCTCAGGTTGGATACTGGGAAAATTCCTTCCTGGAAAGGGCTGCCCAGCCCTGGCCCAGCTGCCCAGGGCAAGGGTGGAGTCTCCATCCCTTGCAGGGATTTAAAAGCTGTGTGGATGTGGCACTTGGGGACATGGCCAGGGGTGGCCTTGGCAGGGCTGGGGGAATGGTTGGACTCAATGACCTTGGAGGGCTTTTCCAATCTTGACAATGCCACGATTCCATGATTATCAGAGGTACAGGAGAGGTGTCTGACTGCTTAACTCACACGAGCTGCTCAGCGCCTTTCTTGGCTTCCTTCTTCCCACCAGGAGCGGGGGATCCAGGAGGGCTTCCCTTGAGAGCCTCTTCACCCTCCTCCTGCTCCGAACGCTCATCCCCATCAGCTGAACTTTCCTGGAAGCAGAGAGGAATAAGCCACGTCTCTGCACCATGGAAGCTGTCCAGGCCTCGCCCAGCAGCTCCTCCCTCCCCTGGCACAGCCTAATCTGGGAATTAAAAACTCTGTGAGAGCCCAGGGCAGGATTTATGGATTGTGTGGGATTTCTACACCTGGCTCCAGAAATTATAAGGATTAAAGAAGGGATCTCGGCAGAGGCAGGACCTCCCCTTCCCCAAGGCAGTGCCAGACAGGTCACTTTGCAGATTGCACTGGACAGGACAAAGGGAGGTGGCTTTAAACTGAAAGGGGGACTGTGTAAATGGGATGTTGGGAAGGAACTCCTGGCTGGGAGGGTGGGCAGGCCCTGGCACAGGGTGCCCAGAGAAGCTGTGGCTGTCCCTGGATGCCTGGAAGCGTCCAAGGCCAGGTTGGATTTGGTTTGGAGCAGCCTGGGGTAGTGGGAGGTGTCCCACCCAATGGAACAGGATGATCTTCGATATTCCTTCCAACCCAAATCATTCTGGGATTCCAATTCCCATTTAATAAATTATTCTGTGCAGATAAAGGGCCCAATTAATCCCTCTGCTGACAGCAATCCCTCTTTGCTAACGGTGCATCTCTGCTCCGGACACCTTTTCTTGCCAAACTCAGCCCACTGACATTTCCGAGTTTGGTTTCAACGGGGAAAAGCCGCGCTGGAGGCAGCTCCCATCGAGGCAGCTCCCGTTTTGGCAGCAGAGGAGCCGGTTCTGAGGTGGATTTTGGGCCAGGTGAAGCCCCAGGCGTTACCGTGTCCTCCTGATCCTCCTCACTGGGCAGGTCAGAGCCCGACCCAGACTCGGAGCCAGACTTGGCAGCGAAGTCTCCGTGTCCCAGCCCGTACTTGCTCCGGAGCCTGCACTCCACCTCCTCCTCCTGTTGGCTGAGGAGAAGCCAGCCCTTCGGGAATCCTGTCCCACCAGGGACAGATTCCCAAAGAAAAACACCTTCTCCCTGTGGTTTTATCCCTCAACACCCCTCCCGTGCTTCCCCTTCATAACCTTTGCCCGCTCTCCTCCTCTCCTTTTCCGTGACATTCCTTTAGGGATGTTGGGTATGAAAAGTTTTTTGATGGTTATTTTAATACTTCCCAGGAGCTTTTAAAGGTGCACATCAAGCCACGCTAACTCTGCTCAGTCCCATCACTTTGTTTTAACCCTTAATCCACGTTGGACGGGGCTTGGACCACCCTGGGATAGCGGGAGGTGTCCCTGCCCACGGGATGGGGTCCCACGGAATGGGATGGTCCTTAAGGCTCTTCCCCACCCAAACCACTCTGGAATTCTATGGACTTACCTTACAATCACTTTGAACTGTCTAAACACCTCCTGGATCTGCCTGATATTCACTATCTGAGGAAGAGAGGTACGAAGCCATCAATTTTGGTATTAATTCTGGAAAGGAGTTCCAAATAAATCAATTTAAAGGGTTTTAAGACTGAGGGAAAGTCTCCTGGAGCTTCCAAACCAGCAAAAAATGGAATGAAAACATGCAACAGACTCAACGTGCAAAAAGAAATTAAATTGCAATTCTGTGGTGGGCTTGGGGTGAAAAACAGGCTCTTCAAAAGGCGTTTTCACTGCTCCTCCCTGGAGGAAAACGGGGTGGAATCGGGATTTCAGTCCTTTTTTCACCACTTACATCGATTTCCTTAATGACTCCTCTGAGGTATTTCTGGACTTGAGATCTGATTTCTTCTCTCTGGGCTGTAGTCAGGGGCTTGTAACTCACAAAGGCATGAGTTGCCTAAAAAAAAAAACAGAAGGAAAAGTGAGAATTGGGGAGTTACAAACAGCTCAGGGGGCCTGGGAGAACCACGGGGACAAAGCTCGGAGCAGGGCCTGCCCTGGTGGGACAAGGGGTGACGGTTTTAAACAAAAAGAGGGGAGCTCCAGGCTGGATTTAAGGAAGGAATTCTTGGCTGCGAGGGTGGCACAGGGTGCCCAGAGCAGCTGTGGCTGCCCCTGGATCCCTGGCAGTGCTCAAGGCCAGGCTGGATGGGGCTGGGAGCAGCCTGGGATAGTGGGAGGTGTCCCTGCCATGGCAGGGGTGGGAATGGGATGGAGTTTAAGGTCCCTTCGACCCAAACCATTCTGGAATTCTGGGATCCCACTGGTCTGGCAAACACCTGGCATTGCTGTGCCCATTTCTGCTTGGGCTTCTCATCGCCTGACTTGGCAGGAGATGGGATTTGGGAGCAACCAACCAACAGAAGGGCATCAGGAGCCTGGAAAAAACCATCTCCAGTGGCTGGGGATTGGAATTCCACCACAATCCCTCTGTGTGGGATCTTCCGAGGTTTCCCTAAGCCCCAAAGGATGGTGCTGGAAGCAGAAGGAAGGACACAACCCCCCTGGACACTGAGTTCAGTGCTCCTTACCATGGGGTCCTGCAAGATCAGCTCCTGCCTCAGGAGTCGGATCTCCTCCTCCAAAGCTTTCACTGAGGACTAAGAGGGGAAAAAAGGGTGAGCAAATGACTAAAATATATTGAGAAAAAAACTCACCCTGCTAAAACCAGCACGAAATTGGCTGCTGGACAATATCCCAGCTGGATCCCAGCCCCCTCAGGGCTTGCAGCAGGGAATTCGTGGCTCTGGAAATCATTTTGCCTTTGATTAGCTCCCAGCAGGACAGTTTCTGCTGGGCCCTGCCTGCACAGTCTGCCCAAGCCATCCAAGAAGGGCCACCTGCTTCACGGTGTGACGATTTCCTGACCTGCAGTCGCAGGGAGCATCGAGTTCCAGGCTCTGAGATATTACCCTGGAAGCCCAGCACTGTGCAGGGCTCACCTCTGCCCTGAACTCAGCAGCTCTGACACGAACTGGGACAAAGGAGAGGTTTTCCTGTGCTGTGTTTGACTGAATTTCTCCATAACATGGAATGTCTCCAAGGAGTCACTATTTCAGATGTGTTTCCAGAAGGATGAGAACAAAAACCTTGGGATTCGGGGAGAAGTGGACACTGAGCTGCTTTGAAGTGACCTCTGGAGCACCAAAGCACAAAGTTTCCTTCCAATTTCAGCTCCTCCAGTTCTTTTTTCACCCTGGCAGTGCACTCAGGGCATCTAAAATCCTGTGGTCCTTCCCTTTTAAAGGATTTCCTTGATTAACCAAGTTTTCTAATTGTGGAGAAGCTGTTCTGTTACCAGCAGCAACGGGGATAAAGCTGCAGGAGGACTGGAGATGATTTCCCTGCAAATCAGGGGAACAATTCCCAACAAAATCTCTCTGCTGAGAGCTGAGTCTCAGCAGAAAAAGCTGGGATACGCAGGAGAAAGAACTCCCAGGTGTCAGGGAAGATGTGAGCACCTGCGTGGCTGTGCCTGAGAGCAGGGAACTGTTAATTAAATAATTCAATACCTATAAAAAAGGTTTCATATTGATCCATGTTATCACCCACCTACAATCAGCAGTGTCAGCGTGGCTGAGGGAGGGTCTTTTATTAAACCAGCTACTTTTCCTCTGGTTTTTAAGGTGGTAGCCCTAACTATGAAGGGGGCTGGGACCATCCCCCCTCCTGCAGGGCCCTGCTGTCCGTACCTCCCGGTAGAAGGGCTCGTTGGGGACGGGCTCCGCTGTCACCCAGTTCATCCTGGTGGCAAAGCGAAGGGAAGACAGCTGCAAAACAAAGGTTTGAAGTAAATAAAAGAGATTTGGGCAGAGAGATCATTTTCCTAATCCGTTTCTACTTCATTCCATCAGATGCAGGAGCAGAGAAATCCAAAATCTGCAAATTGCTCGGGGTGATTCCCTCCTGTTTGCTACGGAGCCACTTCCCACTGGGGGATTTTCACCCATTTTATCTTTGCACAGGTTAAAAAACAACCTCTTGGGAGGTTCCTCCTGATCCCTGCTCCAGCAGCGAGCCAGCTCAGCTCTGCTGGGAACTGGGGCAATTCCAGTGAGTCCATGATGTGATGTCCCATGGAAACACCTTACATACATAAATAAAAATAAAAATAAAAATAAAAATAAAAATAAAAAATAAAAATAAAAATAAAAATAAAAATAAAAATAAAAATAAAAGTAAAAATAAAAATAAAAATAAAAATAAAAATAAAAATAAAAATAAAAATAAAAATAAAAATAAAAATAAAAATAAAAATAAAAATAAAAATAAAAATTATAACTCTTCAGTGAGCTTAAATCTGAGCAGCTCCTGCCTGCTCTGCTGCAGGTTCTCAGCTGACAGGAGTCTGGTTTTGAGCCTTTGGGATAAGATGAGCTCTCCAAAGTTTGGGATGTTTCCCTGCCAAAAGCCTCCAGAGACTTAAAGCAAGCGGGAGCAAGGCTTGGATTCTGCAGGAATCCCTTCAACTCACGGTCTCTTCCACGTGTGCAGCTTCCCCATAGATGTTTGTCACCAGCACAGTGTTGCAGTTTCCCCCTGGGAAAAACAACGACAACAAATATAAAGCCAATAATATCATTTTAGGGGGTTTTGTTGATGTTCCCTTTTCTGCAGGGTATGACACGAGGTGCTGATTAAAACAGAGGAGAAGAATCCCAGAACAGTTTGGGGTGGAAGGGACTTCGGGATCACCCAGTGTCAGCCCCTGCCGTGGCAGGGACACCTCCCACTGTCCCAGGCTGCTCCCAGCCCCGTCCAGCCTGGCCTTGGGCACTGCCAGGGATCCAGGGGCAGCCACAGCTGCTCTGGGCACCCTGTGCCAGGGCTTCCCCACCCTCCCAGCCAGGAATTCCTTCCCAGCATCCCGGCTGCGGCTTCTCTCAGTTTGAAGAAGCACAAAGGACACACCAGAGTGCAACGGCCCCTCTGAAGGGCACAGAAAAAGAGGCACAGAGTGACTTAAAAATAAAGGGGAAATTTGTTTCTCACAGATTGAGGATGAAGGAAGAAGATGGGAATGAAAACTCTGAGTCCCAGGTGTTTATAAAGGTTCTGTTTTTCAGGGTGCCCAGAGCAGCTGTGGCTGCCCCTGGATCCCTGGCAGTGCCCAAGGCCAGGCTGGACACTTGGAGCAGCCTGGGACAGTGGAAGGTGTCCCTGCCATGGCAGGGGTGGGAATGGATGAGCTTTAAGGTCCCTTCCTGCCCAAACCATCCCAGGATTCCATGATAAATTACGGCCCTGGGACTCGATCTGCTGCCTGAAACGCCAGTTTCCCAGGAGCTGCTGGAATTCCCAGCCCTTACCCAGCGAGTCCTTGAGGACGTGGGTGAGTTTGCTCTGCCGGAAGGGGATGTGCTCCCGCTTGGGGTCGGCCAGGGCGATGACGAGCTGCTCCAGGAACGACAGGGATTTGTTGATGTAGGAGGCTTCGATCCGGACCTGCCCGTCCGACTGCAGCGGAGACCAGCAGGAAAAGGTTCCCCAGTGTGTAAACAGCAGGAGAGAGGATATTCCCTATCGAGGGGGAAAACTCTGGCTCCGAGGGTCAGGAGTTAATTCAGGCCCAAAAGTGTCATGATCTGGAGCTTTCTCCAGTTGGGAAAGGAGTTCTCCTAAACCTCAGTTTTCCATTACGAGTCCACAAGGATTTGCATTTCCTTTCCCAAGGGTAAAGTGTGTGTTTGTCACAGCCTCGATGTCGTTTTGATTCTAACCAACACACAATCAGTCATGGAATCAGGGAATTGCTGAGGTTGGAAAAGGCCTCTTAGATTGAGTCCAACCATCCCCCAGCGCCGCCAAGGCCACCCCTGACCATGTCCCCAAGTGCCACATCCACACAGCTTTTAAATCCCTCCAGCAATGGGGACTCCAGCCCTGCCCTGGGCAGCTGGGCTAGGGCTGGGCAGCCCTTTCAGTGTAGGAATTTTCCCAATATCCAACCTGAACCTCCCCTGGCCCAGCCTGAGGCTGTTCCCTCTCCTCCTGTCCCTGTTCCCTGGGAGCAGAGCCCGACCCCCCCGGCTGCCCCCTCCTGTCAGGGACTTGTGCAGAGCCAGGAGGTCCCCCCTGAGCCTCCTTTTCTCCAGGCTGAGCCCCTTTCCCAGCTCCCTCAGCTGCTCCTGGGGCTCCAGCCCCTTCCCAGCTCCGCTCCCTGCCCTGTTTTTCCCCAGTGAGGGGCCCAAAGGGACCTGGGGAGCTCCCATCACTCACCCCAGTCTTGCTCAGTCTCTCAGAGCCCGCCAGGTCAATTAAGGTGATTTTAGATTTAAGGCATTTGAGATTTCTGTAATCCCTGGAACGACACTGAGGGAGAGAAGAAGAGAAACTGCACTCAGGAGCAAACAAAGCTGAAATACAGGAAAAAACAGAACTGCAAAGGTGCTCTTGAATCCCCAGGAAGCCTTTTCAATCTGTAGGAACAAGGCTGGAGCTCTCACCTCAATGTACATGGTGAAGATGCAGTGGGATCTGGAGGAATTCTTATTCAGGGTGTGCTCTCCTATCACTCTGTTGGTCTCACCCTGCCAATGGAGAGAAAATTCCAGGCTCAGCTCATGGAATTGTGGCTTTTTGAGGACGAGCCAGGCAACATCTCTGTGGCTCTTTCCATTTCCCAATGACTGGAAAAGCAAAGAGCTCCCCAAGCTTCAAATGGCCACAGATCTGAACCTCTGACAGGATCCAAAAGGGATGTTGGAGGGACCTTAAATCCCATCCCATTCCAACCCCCTGGATGGGCAGGGACACCTCCCACTGTCCCAGGCTGCTCCAAGCCTGTCCAGCCTGGCCTTGGGCACTGCCAGGGATCCAGGGGCAGCCACAGCTGCTCTGGGAAATCTTTTCCAGCCCCTCACCACCCTCCCAGCCAGGAATTCCTTCCCAATATCCCATCCAGCCCTGTCCTGTGTCAGTGGGAAGCCATTCCCTGTGTCCTGTCCTTCCATGCCTTGTCCCCAGTCCCTCTCCAGCTCTCCTGGAGCCCCTTTAGGCCCTGCAAGGGGCTCTGAGCTCTCCCTGGAGCCTTCTCTTCTCCAGGCTGGACATTCCCAGCTTTCCCAGCCATCATCACATTCCTTCCACCCTTTAGAAAGAAAAAGGATGTCCCTGCACATTCCAGAGCTCAGGACAGCACTGTGTCGTTAAAAAGGCCAGGGAAAGATTTCAAGGACACCAGATGGCTCTGGGTGAGAATTCCTGCATCCCAATCCTATTATCTATCCCTGTTCTCCTCATGAACTGAAGCAGCCATGAGGAAAAGACAGATGCTGACCTAAGTCCCTTCACAAACCTCTCACCCTGAACAGCCCTGCTGGGGATTCCAGCAGTGCCACGATCATCCCAAACCATCTTTTCTTGGAGCACCTCCCAGAATCCCCGAGCCAGGGACATCTTCCTCCAAGAGTTCCCAGCTGTTCTGCCCTCGCTCAGGAGGGACTCTGGAACCTCCTCCCACCACCCCGGCCACCCGCTCCCGCTCCTCCGCCTCCTCCCTCCGCCGGCAACCGCAGCCGTGGGATTCCAAGGAATATCCGGGTCCTCTCGCCTCAAAAAGGAGATGCAGAGCCTCCTCCTCGTGGCTCACGGGGTGGATGGAGAGCCCCTTGACGTAAACGCCCTGGGGGCCGTCCCTGACCGCCAGCTGGGTGTCCCTGCACCCTCGGGCCAGCCCCGGCGCCAGGAGGTCGAACAGGGCCTCGTTGTAGATCTCCAGGTAGGACACTCGGACAGTGACCATGACGTGGAGGAACTCTGCAGCTGCTTTGAAGATCTGCGCGAAGACAAAGGGCTCGTGTCCGTTCACAGGCAGAATTTGTAGTTATTTATGGCTTTTCAGAGGAGGTATTTGGGTAGATGTTGATGTAAGATATAAATGGTGTGATGTAAGTAGGTGTAAGATACAAACAGATATAAAATATAAATAGGTGTGAGATATAAACAGATATAAAATATAAATAAATACATTAAGATGTAGACAAGAGATGAAGTTATGTAATATAGGTATTTATATGGAGAGAGTTCTGAACAGCTCCAAGTGCGTCTGGGGGTGTGTGGGGCTAAATCTGAGCTCTGGTCTCTGAGGGCTCAGCTTGGATTCGGATTCAATGATCTTATAGAATCATGGAATTCCAGAATGGTTTGGATTGGAAAGGACCTGAAAGCCCATCCAATTCCATCCCTGCCACGGGCAGGGACACCTTCCACTGTCCCAGGCTGCTCCCAGCCCTGTCCAGCCTGGCCTTGGGCACTGCCAGGGATCCAGGGGCAGCCACAGCTGCTCTGGGCACCCTGTGCCAGGGCCTCTGTGCCTTAGATGTGCTTTTTAACGATTTTATGGTCAATTTTAACCTGATTTCACAAAAGGACACTTTGGAAAACACCTCTTTTGAAGGCTCAGTGACATTTGGAGAGCAGCAAGAACTTAAACAGGAACTGAACAGAAACAACCTCTGAGAATGACAATGAAAACTCTTTCATTCTTTAACCATCATCCCTCGGGTAAAATGAAGAAAAAAACCCACATAAAACATATTCACTGTGTTAAAACACTTGGATATCAGCAAGAGCTGATACCAGAGTGTTCCTTGGTGTTTCTCCCACCTCTTTTCCCACCCAGATCCAGGTCGATACCTGCTGGATAGCTCTGGGGATGATCCCTCGGTGTCTGTAGTCAGAGGTCGCTCCCGTCATGGTGTAGGTTTTGCCAGCCCCAGTCTGCCCATAGCACATGATGGTGCCTAAAAAAAATCCCAAAAGCAAAAGAATAAGCTCAGGAGGGAGCCTCCAATAGAGCAGCAAATGGATCTCTCCTCAAATCCAGTCTCTTTTTGTGAGCAGAATAATCCAAGTTGCCATAAATCACCGTTGTAGCCCTGCAAGGCTTTGGACACCACATCCTTGGCCACGGTCTCATAAACCATTTCCTGGGAAGCGTTGTGGAGGAGCCCATCCAGCTTGAAGGACCAGTCAGTCTGAGAGTTGTTCACAGCTCCTCCCCTGGGACTCTTCCGGATGTAGATGTCGATGCTCTGCAACCCAAAGGGAGAGGGAGATCAGCTCAGCAGCCCTGAGGGTTTTCAGCAAGTGAGGAGCCGGGGTTAAGTAGGAAAAGGGAGCTCAAATAACAGGGTCCTTTTACTGCCTCGGATGGTTCTAGATGTCCTAAAAATATCTGGTAATGCTCTCAGATTTCTGGTCATAAAGATTATAAAGAAAAAGGGAATGTGGTTAAGCTCATCTGTTTAACTTTCAGTGATTTTGTGCCTCAGGGAAATTCTTAATTAAGCAAGAGAAGGCAGAGGGAGGAATTTGCATAAGAGGGGATAGAAACAGACTGTGCCAAATTGTGGTTAGCACTGGGACTTCCTCATGGATCAGCCAGTCCCAGTCCTTTTGAGGCTTTTCCTGGTGACTGCACCACAGGAAGTGTGTTTTCCACACTCACGCTCGCCAAGCAGGAACACACAAACCAGCACCCCCCAAAATGCAATCCGTGGCCTCGAGGGATGGAAAAATCCCGGTTTTCCACGGGAAAAGCTGAACTCAAACTCCAAACCTTTCCCACTTCCCATTTCTTTTACTCTACCTTGTTGTCCGAGCCAAGCTTGATCATGTCTCGGGCAAAATGAGCTGTTGGCTTGACCCGCACGAACGCCTGGACTCGCTTTGTTGTTCTAAGGAGAGAGGCAAAGAAGAGGAAAAGAAGAACCTTGCATTGCCTAAACTGAAATTTACATTGTTTGTCAGCAAAAGGTGAGGCAGAGGAGTCAAAGTTAAAAATAAAGTGTTGAATAAAATTATTCAGCTGCAGTTTTTATTCCCCGCTAAAAGCAACTGCAGGCAAGGAGCTGCTGAGAATTCCTCCCGGCCTTGTCCTGCTTGGAAAACTGAGGATGTGGGAAGAGAAGAGTCAGCCTGATCCTGATTTCCTGATTTCCTCATGTGTGCCAGGCCCGGGAGTGTTGGATAACACAGCCTCTCAGCCTTGGAAAGCAAAATATTTGCAGGAGTAGGAGAGGGATTTTCTTTTGTCACACGCAGCCTTTTTAAAAATAATTTCAGTTCCCAATAAACAGCTGATTGCCAGTTTCCTGGAGGAAATATCCACAGGCTGGAGGATCTGCTGAGTAAAACCCACACGAGGAGGGCTCAGGGATCATCCAGCTGCTAAAGCCACGTGCACTGAGGGTTTTGAAACCCCTGGAATGGGTAGATCCCGTGGTTTCCCTCAATCACTTCCTGCAGCCAGCCCGTGCTCAGTAATTGTGTACTAAGTAGTGACAACTTCTAGTTTTGGACAAACCCTTTGGGATTTCTGGTATATTCTGGATTTTTGGGACCCCTCACGCTTTACCTGCCATGACTGCTCTAAACCGAAGCGTGGAGGTTTGAGCTGAGCCAGGACTTGTTGGATTTAAAACAGGGGAAGATTTGGGGGATACCTGGGGGCGTCACCCTCGGGCTCCGCGTCAGAGAGCCGGGAGGAGATGATGCTTTCCTCGTCCTCATCCTGCTCCTTCTGCTTCTCCTGCTCCTTCTCCTGCTGTTGCTCCTGCTCTTGGTCTTGATTTTGGTCCTTCTCCTGCTCCTTCTCCTGTTCCTGGTCTTGGGAGTTCTCAGGGCTCACAGAACTCTGTCCAAAAAAAAACCCCAGAACCAAGTGTTGGAGCAGTGGTGAATTATTTCTTCAAAGCAAGACGAGCAGCAGGGAAAGGAGGAAGGGAAAATTTTAGGGGAAAACTCCACTACGAGTGAGAGAGAGAACGAATTCCGAAGGAGCAGAACTTTCCTTGCTGCAGCAATGCCCTCTGTGGGGCTTTGGACACGTATGGACAATTATTAAAGTGAGGAGATGGGAAGGAACAGATTGCCCAGAGCAGCTGTGGCTGCCCCTGGATGCCTGGCAGTGCCCAAGGCCAGGCTGGATTTGGTTTGGAGCAGCCTGGGACAGTGGGAGGTGTCCCTGCCATGGCAGGGGTGGGATGGGATGGACTTTAAGGTCCCTTCCAGCCCAAACCATTCCGGGATTCTGACTGGGCCCAGCTGGAATTACCGTTTGTTCGGCCTCTGGTCTGGATGGAGAGCTCTGACTCTCTTCCAGCCCCTCCTGCTCATCTTCCTCCTGCCAGCGAGAGACAGAGCCAGTTCCACGTGAGGAACACGCCCGGACACACGGGGGCACCGATCCCGTTCGCCGCACGGAACAACGATCCGCCTTGGGACTGCCAGGGTCCCCTTCCCACACCTCAGGGGAGCAGGTTTTGGCAGGGCTTTGGGAAAAACCCATCTGCAAGAGTTGGGAGTTGTCCGGGAAAGCTGTGGCTGCCCCTGGATCCCTGGCAGTGCCCAAGGCCAGGCTGGACGGGGCTGGGAGCAGCCTGGGATAGTGGAAGGTGTCCCTGCCTGTAGCAAGGGGTGGGAATGGGGTGGTCCTTAAGGTCCCTTCCAACCAAACCATCCTGTGACTCTGCAAGGCACCTCCCGAGGTGTGTGGGGGGTGATGCCCGGGGGAAGGGGGGCGATGCCTGGAGGGCTGATGCCGCCTGTGCGGGGATACGACCCCCGATCACCCCTTGAGGAGGGGAGGGCGACCCCCTGGGCACCCCCCGGTCGCCCTGTCCCACCTGCGACCCCTCTACAGCTGGGCCCGGCGTGGCGTCCGGGGTCTCCATGGCAGCGTCCACTTCCGGGTTTTCTATGGCAACGCCGACTTCCGGGGGAGCCCGGAAGTGGCTCCGCATACGGCGGCCGGGCGGGGCCAGCGCGCGGCGGGGGCGAAGCGGGACGGCAGCGGCACGGGAGTGGCCGGGACGATGCTGGAAGCGGCGGCGGCGGCGGACCCGGAGCTGGATCCCGAGGATCTGGTGCATTTCTCGGTGGGAGACCTGCCCAGCCGCGGGTATGGAGTGATGGGCGAGATCCGGCGGCAGGGAAAGCTCTGCGATGTGACGCTCAAGGTGCGGCCCGGCCCCCGGGGGCGGGGGGGGAGAGGGGGGGCGTAGGGACCACCCGAGCCCTGAAGGGTCTGAGGGGGGCCTGAGAGACCTCGACCCCTCGGGGGGCTGAGAGGGGGCTGAGAGACCTCGACCCCTGGCGGGGAGTGAGGGACCCCCCCGGCTCCTGAGCGGGGACCCCGGTCCTTGAAGGGACATTGAGGGGGGAGCTCGGCCCCTGAGGAGGTCACGGCCTCTGGGGTGGGGGCTGAGGGGGGATGCTGAGGGGACTTCCCCCAGCCCCCCTGAGAGGGAGCTGGGGACCCCCGCAGCCTTTGAGGGGGGATGAGGGTCCCTAGGCTCAGAAGGGGGAGCTGAGGGACCTCGGCCCCCGAAGAGGAGCGGGGGGACCCCCTCCCATTCCTGGGGGGCTGAGGGACCTCAGCCTCTGGAGGGGGGACTTGAGGAACCCCCAGGCCCCTGAGGGGGGACCCCAGCCCTTAAGGGGAGGGGGCTGAGGGACACCCCTGGCCCTTTTCCAGAGGGAAGGAGGCAGCTGGAGTTCCCTCAGACCCCTTCGGTGGGAAGAGGAGCAGGAGCTGAGGTCCCCCCTCCCCATGGCTTTGGCAGAGGAGAGGGACAGCGCTGAGACTCCCCCAAACCCCCTTAGTGGGGTGTCAGGAGCTCTGCGAGGGCCTGTGGGGCCAGGTTTATGGCCCAACCCCTGCTCCAACCCACGGGAGAAGATTCCTTTCCCTAGGAAACCATTCCCTTATAGGAACGGCCACTTTTTAACATCCATAAGCGTGGTAAATCCCCGGGATTGTGTCCCTGGCTCTGCAGGGAATGGCTGGGAGGGCTCGGAGAGTGTCCTGTGCCAGGCAGGAGCTGCTGGAATCCCTCAGGATTCCAGACTCGGAGGAGCTGCTGGGGTGGGAGCCACACGCAGCTCTGAGTCACTGCAGAATTAACTCTGCAGTTTAATTAAACGGGAAGGTGCTGCCAGCCTACTCACCCTGGAACCTTCCAGGGGAAGGAGCCGGCGAGGGCTGTGCCCGTCAGGAAGACGGGATGTGGGACGGGGAGCATTCCACGGGCACGAGGACGGCTTCATCCCCGTGGAGCGGCCGTACCCCCCGGGAAACCCCCCGGGAAGAGGGACTGAGGGTTGTGCTCCTCCTTGGGAGTGGTTGTTCCTTCTGTGGGGGGACGTTTGTGGCAGTCTGGGCTGGAACCTTGGTGCCTCGGAGTGGCTGCCTGAAAACAGAGGCTGGACAAGAGCAGGAGAATAAAAGCAGGTGTTTGTGTGAAGGGCCTTCCAAGGTCCACCCTGGGCAGTCAAAAGGCTGCACCCGAGGTGGACCCCGGGTCACGGGGTCTTCACACTTAATTAAGTTTGGTCCATTTGCATATCAGGGTTAATTCTCCCATTGTAACCTCAGTTAATGATGTAATTACCCCAAGCTTGCTCCTCCTCTGAAAGCTTTTAGTTTGCATATTTTGGGGCCTGGAACAACAAGGTGTCCTTGAAGTGCAGACCCGGGGAGGTTTGTTGTGGCTGAGTAGCGTGAGAGAACAGCAGCTCACACAACGCTTCAGAGCTGCACACCAGGCAGCACAGGAGTTGAGAAATACAAACGTTAAAACCTAAGGCATCAACCTGAGGGAATTCCGTGGCAAAGCTGGGTTGGGATGGAGAGTGCCGTGGTTTCTTAGGATGAAATTGGGTATTGGTGTGGCAGGAGAAGATTCCCAGGTCCTGGCAGTCCCGTATTTCTGGGAGACAATAGGAGGAGGTCTGTGATCCCAGTCTTATCTTGGATAAATTCCTCACCATTGTTTCTAAAATTCCTCTGAATAATGATCCATTTCTGTGGGTTTTCCATAGCAAAGAGCTGTTTAAATCCTCTTTATCCCTACAGAGGTTTAAAATATATTAGGAAAGATCACAAACACCAAGAATGGTTTGGGATGGAAGGAATCTTATGGAACATCCAGTGCCACCCCTGCCATGGCAGGGACACCTCCCACTGTCCCAGGCTGCTCTCAGCCCCGTCCAGCCTGGCCTTGGGCACTGCCAGGGATCCAGGGGCAGCCACAGCAGCGCTGGGAAACCCATTCCAGGGCCTCCCCACCCTCACAGGGAAGAATTCCTTCCCAAAATCCCAAAGAGAGATCCCAGCAGTGCCTGACACGTTGTCAGTCCTCTCTCCATGTTGGTTCAAACATTCCAGCTTTCCCTCCTACGCCCACAGCTTGGAATTCCAAGCATTTCATTCATTTGATTCCTCTTGTTATCTTGAGTCATCCTGTGCAAATCTCCCACCTTGGGCTGTTTCTGCCCCTGACATCCCTTTTCCCAGTGCCCATGTGTCCTGTGGTGATGGGATCAGTGCAGCCAAGGCTTCCCTCCCCATTCCCAGGAACAGGCTGTCTGCTCCAGCTGCTGGAGCTTTAAGCAGCAGTTTTTCTTAGCTTGAAGTTGGAGGTGGCTTTGGATCACTCAGGCGTCCCAAACTCAGCCAGCACAAAATGTCTCTGCCCTGACCTGGCTCGGGAATGTTTTCCAGCTGTAAATCCAGGGTGGGTTTCCAGCAGGGACAGAGTTTGAATGATTCTTACCCAAAATTAAGGAAGGAAAGTGAAGGTCAGGGAGCTGCTCCCAGGGCTGGAGCCCCTCTGCTCTGGAGCCAGGCTAGGAGAGCTGGGAATGTTCCCCTGGAGAACGGAAGGCTCCAGGGAGAGCTCAGAGCCCCTTCCAGGGCCTGAAGGGGCTCCAGAAGAGCTGGAGAGGGACTGGGGACAAGGCCTGGAGGGACAGGACACAGGGAATGGCTTCCCAGTGCCAGAGGGCAGGGATGGATGGGATACTGGGAAGGAATTCCTGACTGTGAGAGTGGGGAGGGGCTGGAGAAGATTTCCCAGAGCAGCTGTGGCTGCCCCTGGATCCCTGGCAGTGCCCAAGGCCAGGCTGGACGGGGCTGGGAGCAGCCTGGGACAGTGGGAGGTGTCCCTGCCTGTGGAATGGGATTGGAACAGGATGATCCTTAAGATCCCTTCCAACCCAGCCCATTCCAGGATTCTCTGATGAAAGCTCTGAGGAACATTCCAAGTCCATCCGGAAGGAACCCTCAGGTGGATCCTGATGCTCCCACACCGCCGCAGTGAATTTATTCCCCTTTTTTCCACTCCTGCTTCTTTTTGTCTGTCCCATCTCTAAAACATAAAGCTTCCAAACACCCCTTTGTCCCAGAAGCTGGATCCGGATGTGCCCAGTGCTCCACTCATGGATGAAGCCGGAGCAGCAGTGGTCCCATTCCCACTCTCAGCTGGGATCAGTTGGATTCCCCCAGCCCTCAGCTGTGTTTGCTGCACAAACAGCCCTGGAATTATTATGGAATTGTCACTACTCGGGTTTGTTTCTTTGAATTATTCCCCTCGGAAAGGGAAGCGAGCATTCCCTCAGGAACCAGGAGGGGCAGGATGGGTCCTCCTTTCCCAGAAACCTCCTTCCTGCGGGAATCAGCGCCGCCTCAGCAGCCGGGAGGGATGGATTCAAAGCCAGAAGTGCTGATTTTCCTGGCTCCCTTTGGATCTCTGCTTGTCCCAGCTGGGCTCAGGGAAATCTGTCGCTGCTGCTCGTGGTTGTCCGTGTGAAAATGAAGTTTCCTGGGAGCTGCACCTCTTTCCAGCGGCTCAGGATGTGTCCTGGAGAGCCAAAGCTCCTTTTCTGCACGGATGGAGCCTATGGCTTGGGAAAGGCCTTCTCTCTCCCTGTCTCTTTAACAGCTGCAGGTCAGGGCTGCTCCTGGTGTTCCATCTCAGCTCCCTTTGGAGGCTCTCCGAAATGTTTAATTAAATATTCATTCGCTAGGAACACACATGGATGGGCTGGAGGGAGGAGGGGAGGGAGGAGACGCACCTCAGCCTGTGGTTAGTCCTTTTCCTTTGGAAAAAAGTAGGATTTTTGCTTAGCAAAGCCAAATTTCTGCTTTCTTCTCTGCGAATCACCGGGCTGGGCGTTGGCGTGGCCGTGTCTGGTTATAAAATAACCATCCAAACCCTTCTCCCCAGTTTAACCTGAGCCCAGCAGTGTCAGGGAAGGTGAAGCTGTGCTTTCCTCCCCATCCAGTGCTGGTGGTGATGGAAAAGCTGCTGGAGGTTCCAGCAAGGGCAGGGAAACACCAAGCCTGGAATAATCATGGAGAAGAGCAGAAATGAGGCTTCTGAGCCTTTTTTTCTTTCAGTTTGGTGGGGTTTGAGGCTTTGAACTCCAACTATGGACAAGCCAAGGGGCAGAGGGGCAGAATTTCCCTCTCAGAACCTTCCCCCGTTGTTTTTAGTGGATTTCCAGTCTTTCTCCCTTTGAAGCTCACAACTAAACCCTGCAAAAGCCCCAAGAGTTCCGGCTCGCTGACAAGTGCCGGCGTTTGGGGCTGTTACTCCCCGAGCTGCAGACCCCGAGCTGATTTGTTATGGCACAAAAGAAGCTCCTCGGTGCTCGTGTTCTTCCTGAGCATTGTTTTTGGAATTGTTTCATCCTTCCAGGATGAAAGCTGCCCGGGCAGCTTTGTTTTCTGGGATGTGCTGCCTGTGCTCCAGGCCAAGGTCCGAGTGCTCCCCGGGGACACATCAGAGGCTGCTGGAAGCTGAGGAATGCTCCATGAAGCAGGGAAAACGTATCCGTCCTATTTCTTCCTTACAGAGTTCGAGGGAATAAATCTCTTCACAGCTCCTGCTGGCTCCCACTGGAGCTGGAGGAGAATGATCCAAGTGCCAGGCTGGCACCTCCAGAAATCCTTGGCCAAATTGTCCGGAGAGGGAAGGTTTGTGCTTCCCAAATCCTCGGAGTTGACGTGAGCTCCTCTTGCTGCTGCAGCTCCTCCTCGGGGTCTGAACTGCTCCAATGCCATTTTTCCATGACTAACTCCAAGACTAATTAGAAAAGTCTCCTAAAATATGATCCAGGTCTGGCAAACTGAAATAATTCCCAGCTGTGGAGAAGGGTACGTTTGTTCCGTGTTCGATCCGAATGGCACTGACAGGTCACAGTCCTGGTGGCTTCTCTCCCATCCCGATCCCAGTTTTTCCAGAGCAGACTGTGAGCTCCAAACCCCCCCAAACTGGAGCAGTTGCACCCCTGAGAGCTGATGCAGAGGTGGAGGAGCCTCTGGATAAGTGGAATTCCAGACAGCTCGGGCTGCCTGCCTGATTCCAGCAGGATCCTTGAAAACCCAGGGCCTGGCTGTGCTGCAGATGTTGGAGCATGTCTGGGACATCCTCCAGGAAAACAGCCTTGGAAGGAGAGGGAATATCTGTTTTGCTGGAGGAGCCGGGAGATTGGAAAAGCAGATGATCCATGACAGGAGAGCTGCAGGATGAGGATGGGATTCCAACCTTGTCACACAACAGTCAGGAATTATCTGGGATTCTGACTGGAGGTGATTGCCCCGAGCTCTCGGCTGCCATCAGCTCTTTCCTTACACAAAATATGAGGAATTTCAGTTCTAGGATAGCATGAAATGTCTTTTTGCTGTCCCTTCAGGAGCCTTAAGGAGGGCAGGGCTGGAGCTGATCCCCTTGGGATGCTCCCTGTCCCTGTGGGAAGTGGAGGGACAGGAATTCAGCAAAGCAGTTGGGCTCCTCTGAGCTGGCAGGGAATTCCCTGGGGATGTGGGGTTGTTGTACATCCAAGGGGATGTGTCCTCTGCTTCAGAGGAATTGGTCACCGTTATCGTGGAATCATGGAATGGTTTGGGTTGGAGGGACCTTAAATCCCATCTCATTCCCCTCTGCCACGGGCAGGGACACCTCCCACTGTCCCAGGCTGCTCCAAGCCCCGTCCAGCCTGGCCTCGGGCACTGCCTGGGATCCAGCGGCAGCCACAGCTTCTCTGGGAATTCCATCCCAAGGCTTCCCCACCCAGGGAAGTCTTCCCACCCCTTCCCAGCCAGGAATTCCTTCCCAATATCCCATCCATCCCTGCCCTATGCCAGTGGGAAGCCATTCAGAATTCCCTCTTTCCTGCTGCCCACACTGGGGAATCAGCCCAGGGCACGGGGAGTTTCTGGCCAGGGAATGTGGAGCTCCTCATCCACCAACACCCCCAAATCCTTCCCTGCAGTGCTCCTCGTTGTCCAGCTTGGATTTGTGCTTGGGATTGTCCTGATCCCAGTGCATCCCGTTACCTCTGCCAGATGAAGCAGTGCCGTGGGGGATGGAACACCAGCTCTGCTTCTGCTCTGGCCTCTCTGTGCCCTCAGTGCCACCATCCCCTCAGAAAAGATGGGTTTGGGGTTTTTTTGAGACCTTTGCAGCACAGAACCCAGCGAGTTCTCAGCTCTGCAGGGTGCTGACGTCAGGAACACAGTGAGTGCCTTTCTCCCACCTACAGCATTTCCCTCCGGAGAAAGGCTCCTTGTGCCCTGGAATCTGTTAACATTTGTGGCTGTGGGGGTGTCCGGGAGCAGATTCCTTTGTTACCCACTCGGAGTCGCGTCAGAAGGGAATTCTGGGATTCCTGGGGTCAGCAGGGATGCTTGCAAAGTTCCTTTTTCTGGAAAACCACGTCTTTCGCCTTAAAAGCAAAGGACCTGAAATGCTAAATTGTAAAACAGAACATCCTGGGATGGTATCAGGAGGAGGATGAGCTCTTTGCCACTTTCTCCTTGGGTGACTCCGGAGTGACTCCCTCAGGAAAGTGCATTGATGTGGTCATGGAAAGGTAGGGATCGCTTTGGGAAAGAAGACACGAGGACGAGCTGAACAGAGCCGTGCTGAGGGCTCATCCTTGGAAGGGTTTTCCATATTCCACAGGAAAAACTTGTGCTTTGCCTGCAGCAAGCAACGCCAGTTGTTCCTCGGGGACTTGCCGTGAAGTGCTGATGGAACAGCAAACAACGAGAGTTTGGGAGCGGAGATCCCAATTTCTCCGTCTCCCCGAGGGCTCTCCACCATTCCAGGAGGGAGTTCCAGGCAGGAGGAGTCACAGCTCGTGTCTCGTCCCGCACCAGGAAATATTTCCCGGGCTCTTTGCTGGGGCAGCTCCGTGGGTCTCTGCTCACAGAGACCGTTCCCAGCCCGGGACCACCCGCAAGGGCGGTGCTGCCCAGACCCGAGGGATTCCATCCCGGTGGTGATTCCACCCCAGCTGTCATTATCCCGGCAGGAATCCTGCGGGATGACTGGGGATGTGTGCCCTTGCGGGGACCAGGCGTGGTGGAGATAATGAGGCTGTTCGAGGGTGAGGTCACCACGATGCATCCCTGGGACTGGAGCTAGGAGGGACCTTTCAGCCCTTGGACAGTGCTGGGATCTCTTGTACTGGGACTCGGGGCATGGAATTGTGGAATGGTTTAGGTTGGGAAAGGCCTCTTGGATCATCGAGTCCAAGCATCGCCCAGCACTGCCGAGGCCACTGCTGACCCAAAATGCCACATCCATATGGATGTCACAGCCCTCCAGGGATGGGGAACCACCACGGCCCTGGGCTGTCCCTTCCTCCCCTCCCTTTCCAGGAAGGAATTTTCCCAATATCCACCCTGAGCCTCCCCTGGCCCAGCCTGAGGCCGTTCCCTCTCCTCCTCTCCCTGTTTCCCCCCAGCTGCCCCCTCCTGTCAGCCCAAAGGTCCCCCCTGAGCCTCCTTTCCTCCAGGCTGAGCCCCTTTCCCAGCTCCCTCAGGAGTTTTCCAGCCCCTTCCCAGCTCCGTTCCCTTCCCTGGACACGCTCTAGCCCCTCAATGCCACTCTTGTCATGAGGGGCCCAGAGCTGCCACCTGGGCTCTGTAATTTACAGTTATTTTGTGAAATAAGGGCCTTTTTCTCCTCCTTGGGTCACACTACAGGCTTGGGTTTTGAGTAAATACAACCTTGGTGTTGAAATTCCTGTTATCTTTAGTTATAAAGATGATTTTGGTTATAAATAGAAGGTCGCTGTATGCGTTTGAAGCAGGTGTTTCACTTTAAGAGGTGCCTGTTCAAATTTTAGCACCACTTTTTATTTATTAGAGAGCTGAAATGAGATTTGGACGGTTGTGATTTTTGGCAACTTGGGCTTGGGGGGAAATGAAAGTCAGGTAAAATGTTGCTTTTCTTGCACACTCAGCCTGAATGGGAGCACTCATCCAAACAAACCAAGTGGATTATTGCAGTTGGAGTGAATTCCTCACAAATTTTAGAGATAAGGGGAGGCCTTGTTCTTTCACCCTTCAGAAAGAGCAAAACCAAAAGTGGAGTTTTTCTGTGTTCTGGGATGTTTGAGATGCCCGGGAAGGGGTTTTCCAGCAGCATGAAGGAGTACCAATAATGGGATTTATTGCTGATAAACCAGTGGGTTGGGCCAGGAGCAGCTGATGATGGAATGGCTTCATCCGTGGGGAAGGGATGGACCGGGAAGCGCCGGAGTTGCCGAGGAGTTGCCGAGCAGGTCGGGTGTTCCCGAGCCTCCGGGCTGGAATGTGGCCGGGCCAAGCACCAAATTCGTCACCGTGGTCAACCAGGCCGTGGCCGCTCGTGTGTCAGCCTTTCCCACTGGGAATTCCCAAAGCAGGAGCTGGAGCAGCTCAGTGTCCTCGGGGACTGCCCTGGCCCGAGCAGCACCTCGGGACACAGAGAGGCCGCGTGTGCTCACCGGGCAGGGAGGGAGGGAATGAAAATCCGGGGATATGGGGAGGGTCTGTCGGCTCTCAGGTTCTGGACTCGCTTCCCTTTATGGCCTTTCCCCATGAAATTTGCCGTATTTTTGTATTTTTAAAGCTTTTTAAAGCTCTGGCCGGGCTGGAGTTTGTGCTCTCTGTGTGAAGTCGGGGTGGGAACCTGCTGTGCCAACGTTCCTCTCCAGGGCCAGGGATGTCCGTCCCCTCATGGAGCCTGGGCCTGCAGCCCTGGCTCCTTTTCCCAGAGATTCCCCATCCCACCGTGTGCACAGGAGGAGGCTGGCAATGATTTTGCAGATATCTCAAGTCTCGGAGCCTCTGGGATGTTTTCCACGTGGTTTTGGGTCAGGAGAAGGGATCGATACAGACCTTCATCCCTGTAAAGTCACACACAAATAAATATGTATGTGAAGGGTTTTTTTCCATGAGCTGTCATAGTCACGAGCATTTCACTTCCTGATTTTGCTCTGGGAATTAGGAATGCTGCAAAATCCAGGAGAGCAGGATTTGTGCAGCATAATCCAAGCACAGAGGACAGCATGGACAGGGATTCAGGCACAGGACAGAGACACAGCTCTCCAAAAGTGCCTCCTTTTTTTCCATCTGGCAGGAATTTCGCTTTCTAAACCCTCAGCAAGTTTGTGTTTGCTGGATCTGAGCACTCCAGGCCTGGAGGGAGAGGGAAGGCTCTGTTGGGAATCATGGAAATCCTGAATCCAAACAGCATTTCTGGAAATGGAAGGGGGGGAAGGGTTTTGCAGAGGAGAGGAGAAGAGAAGGACTCCTTGGATGACCTGAAGGGAAGGGCCCTGCTGTGCCAGCTGCTTTGTCCCATAAAACAAAGCTCCAATGGGAAATTTTTGCTTAAGAGAGGAAAAAATGGGCAGTTCTGCACAAGCTGGGGTGGGCATGGCCTGGGATGAGCCAGATTGACATGGAAATTAGGGAAAAAAGCTCTGGGAGAAGTAATCAGAGCAAAGACCTGACTTGAATCCTAGGATGCTGGTGGAGCTGTGCTGCAGGGAATCACCCGGAGCAGTGGATGGTGCTGATCCCTTCTCCTTCCCTTCTCCCCCCGTTTCAGGTGGGGGACCATAAATTCAGCGCGCACCGGATCGTGCTGGCAGCGTCCATCCCGTACTTCCACGCCATGTTCACCAACGACATGATGGAGTGCAAGCAGGACGAGATCGTCATGCAGGGCATGGATCCCAGGTAACACCCCCAGGGAAAGCCCGAGGGAGCACGGGTCCTCTGCAGGCCTTGGGGCGGTGTGTGCGAGGTTCAGAGCCCGCTCCCTGCCTGAATGATCCCACAAAACATCCTGCTGTTGCTGGCAGAGTGCTATCCCAGCTGGAATTCAGTGGATTTTCTGCCCTTTCTCCCTGTTTTTAGTGCTCTGGAGGCTCTGATCAACTTTGCCTACAACGGTCACCTGGCCATAGACCAGCAGAACGTGCAGTCCCTGCTCATGGGGGCAAGCTTCCTCCAGCTGCAGAACATCAAGGACGCTTGTTGTACCTTCCTCAGGGAGAGGTGAGGGGGGCTGGGGGGGTCCTGGGGGGATTCCGGGAGAATTCCGAGGGGATTCCAGCTGCTCCCCAGCAGCAGTGAGGTTCAGTCCCCTGTGTCCGGCTTGGGAGGAGCAGGATGTGTCCTTCTAGCAGGATGAGGAGTGTGCATCCCAAAACTTGGCATCTGTATGGTTATGGAATCACAGAATAGGTTGGGAGGGGCCTTAAAGCCCATCCCAATGCACCCTCTGGATGGGCAGGGACACCTCCCACTGTCCCAGGCTGCTCCAGGCCCCATCCAGCCTGGCCTTGGACACTGCCAGGGATCCAGGGGCAGCCACAGCTGCTCTGGGAAATCCATTCCAGCCCCTCCCCACCCTCCCAGCCAGGAATCCCTTCCCAGTATCCCATCCATCCCTGCCCTCTGGCAGTGGGAAGCCATTCCCCCTTGTCTTACCATTCTCATTCCCTCTGGAATAACTTCTCACTCCTTTATTGGGACACAATAAAAGGCCTTGGCCAGCCACGGAATGAACACCCAGAGCAAAACTGAGGGAACATCTCCCTTTCTGAGAGCCCATCCTGGCAGGAATTGCCCTTCCTGCTGCTGTGTGTGCTAAAGGGGAGGAACACGGCGCCTCAGCCCAGGAGCTGGACAGGAAACTGTGGCAGAGCCTTAAATTGGTCCCAGGTTTTTCAATTTCCTCGCTGGTGTTTGGCCGTGAGGCTGTTCCAGCAGCACGGTCTGGAAATGGAAAGCTGGGATACTCCTTGTCCACGTTCCACATGGATTCTCAGCCCGTGCCAGGGAGCCTGACGTGTTCAGTTTTCCCAGCCTGGCTCCTCTGCAGCTGCTCAGGGTGTTCAGTGGTGTGATGTTAAACACTCCCACCGAGTACAGGGATTGGCTACCAAAATCCTCACAAATCCACCAGGAGCAGCCAGGTGTCCTAAGTGGAGTCCTGGGTTGGAGTGCACAGCTGCCAGTTTGGTTAATAACCAAAAATTAGTGGGTTCTGGCCACCCTGGAGAGCTGGGGCATGGACACTGAGCTCTCCTTCTGAAGCGGAAGTGAGAATTGGGATATTTTTAGGCAGCTGTGTTGTAACCAAGCCCTGTGTGAGCCCTCGGAGTCACCCTCACGTGACAGTTCCCCACCCAACAGCACCAGGACCTGGAGCTGCTGGAGAGAGCCCAGAGGAGGCCCCGGGGCTGCTCCCAGGGCTGGAGCCCCTCTGCTCTGGAGCCAGGCTGGGACAGCTGGGAATGTTCCCCTGGAGAAGGGAAGGCTCCAGGGAGAGCTCAGAGCCCCTTGCAGGGCCTAAAGGGGCTCCAGGAGAGCTGGAGAGGGACTGGGGACAAGGCATGGAGGGACAGGACACAGGGAATGGCTTCCCACTGACACAGGACAGGGCTGGATGGGATCCTGGGAAGGAATTCCTGGCTGGGAGGGTGGGGAGGCCCTGGCACAGGGTGCCCAGGGAAGCCGTGGATGCTCCCAGAGCCACCTGGATCTATCCAATGGCTCTTTGGCAGGGACAAGGGGACATTGGTGTTTTCCATGCTCTGGCTGTGCCATGGAGTCCCCTGGAGCTCTCTGTGCAGATCAGCTCCTGGGTGAGCTGGAATCTGCCACCACTGGAGAGGACACGGCTTTCACTGCGCTGCGTGTCCTGCAAGGCTTCTGTGCTTCCCAGAATCCCGGAATACTTTGAGTTGGAAGGGACCTTAAATCCCATCCCACCCCTGCCATGGGCAGGGACACCTCCCACTATCCCAGGCTGCTCCAAGCCCCATTCAGCCTGGCCTTGGGCACTGCCAGGGATCCAGGGGCAGCCACAGCTTCTCTTCTGCTAACCTGACGTCCCTGTTGCTCTCATCTTCCCCTTTTCCCAGGCTTCATCCCAAGAACTGCCTGGGTGTTCGGCAGTTTGCCGAGACCATGATGTGCACGGTGCTCTACGACGCTGCCAACAGCTTCATCCACCAGCACTTCGTGGAGGTCTCCATGTCCGAGGAGTTCCTGGCCCTGCCCTTTGAGGACGTCCTGGAGCTCGTTTCCAGGGATGAGCTCAACGTGAAGTCCGAAGAGCAGGTGGGTACCTGGTGTAGGTCTTGGCTGAGGAAAGTTTGACCTTGAGGGGTCATCGAGTCCAACAGTTCCCCCAGCACTGCCAAGGTCACCACTGACCCGTGTCCCCAAGTGCCACAGCCACACAGCTTTTAAATCCCTCCAGCAATGGGGACTCCACCCCTGCCCTGGGCAGCTGGGCCAGGGCTGGGCAGCCCTTTCAGTGAAGGAATTTTCCCAATTCCCAACTAAACCTCCCCTGGCACAATGTGAGGCCGTTTCCTCTCCTCCTGTCCCCGTTCCCTGGGAGAAGAGCTGGAATCCCACCTGGCTGCACCCTCCTGTCAGGGAGTTTTCAGGAGCAAGGAGAGTTAGGGTGTTGAGAACCCATCAGTGTGGGCTGACGGTGAGCAGGGAAAACACAGCCTGTCCTTGAGCTTGGAAATCTGTCCTGCTCTTCCTGAGGGGGCTCCAGAGGAGGTGACAAAGGCAGAGCAGACCTCCAGCTTCTCCTTGTAGGGTAAAAATGTGCTTTGCTAATCAGGCTCAGGGAGGGAGGGGAACCTGCCTCACATTCCAGCCACATTCCTGTACCATACCAGGAATTTCTCACTCTGTTTTTCCCAGAGCAGGTAGGATCTAGAGAGTCCATCCTGGGGACGTTTCCTCGTGCCCTGGCACCTGCCAGCCCCACTCCTCAGAAATTCCAGGGGCACCCTGTAGAGTGGAAAAAAGTTGGTTTGGGGTTTTTAACTCACCACGGTGCTGTTGGAGAAGCATTTTTGCACTGGAAAGTTTGGGAATTGTGCTGGGAGAGACTCCAGGTGCCACTATACAAGCAAGAGTTGATGATTTTGTTCTGGTCGATGGCACAGGTTGCAATAACTTTAATGGGGAGTCCTGCGAACCCAGGAATGCGTGTCCCAAATTAAACTGGGACCAGGGCACCGGGATCCTTTTGTAGCTGGAGTCATCCAGTGGTGCTTCGGAGAGGTCTGTCCCTGCCGGTGTCTGGGATGGAGCCTGGAGGGACCAGCTCAGCTCCAGGCATCTCCAGTGTGGTTATCCAGAGAGAACAGATGGATCCCTGTCATCAAACCTGTCTCCTGGTTTCTTACGGAGCAGCACCGTTCCCTGTCTTCTGTCCCAGTTTGCAGATTTCTGTCACTCCATAAACACAGTTTTGTGTTCTGTGCCACCTCCTCTGCCAAAATCCTCCTTGCAGCTCCCTCATCTCCCTGCAAACGCTTCTGCAGAATGTCCCATCCCACGGGACCAGGGATCAGGATTGTCAGAGGCGGGGAAAGAAACTGCATGGAGCCAGGCTGGGAATGCTGGGGGTGTTTGCCTGGAGAAGAGAAGGCTCCAGGGAGAGCTCAGAGCCCCTTGCAGGGCCTAAAAGGGCTCCAGGAGAGTTGGAGAGGGACTGGGGACAAGGCCTGGAGGGACAGGACACAGGGAGTGGCTTCCCACTGCCAGAGGGCAGGGATGGATGGGATATTGGGAAGGAATTCCTGGCTGGGACGGTGGGCAGGCCCTGGCACAGGGTGCCCAGAGCAGCTGTGGCTGCCCCTGGATCCCTGGCAGTGTCCAAGGCCAGGCTGGACGGGGCTGGGAGCACCCTGGGACAGTGGAAGGTGTCCCTGCCCATGGCTGGGGGTGGGAATGGGATGATCCTTAAGGTTCCTTTCAACTCAAACCATTCCAAGATTTGATGTCATTTCTTTCCCATCCACTTGCATAACCCCCAAACTCCAACTTCCCTTCTCCTGTCTCCTGGCAGGTGTTTGAAGCTGCCTTGGCCTGGATCCGGTACGACCGAGACCAGAGGGAGTCGTTCCTGCCCGAGCTCCTGTCCAAAATCCGGCTGCCCCTGTGCCGGCCGCAATTCCTCACGGACCGCGTGCAGCAGGATGACCTGGTCCGGTGCTGCCACAAGTGCAGGTGAGGCTGGCCCGTGGAGCCAGCAGGGCGGAAAAGCGAAATCCTTCAGTCTCAGACTCCAGCCAGTCGGATCTCCTCTGTAACAATTCCGTGATTGGATTTCAGGGATCTGGTTGACGAAGCCAAGGATTACCACCTCATGCCGGAGCGCCGGCCGCACCTCCCGGCGTTCAAGACGCGGCCGCGGTGCTGCACGTCCATCGCGGGGCTGATTTACGCCGTGGGGGGACTCAACTCAGCAGGTACCTTGCAGTGGAAAGACCACCAGGGGCTGGGTGGGATGGTGGGATGCTGGAATTCCCCCCTGTGGAAGCGTGGAGCAGTTTCTCCTCCTCCGTGCAGCACTTTGACCCTTCCAACCCTCGGGGTGGTTGTGCCCATAGTTTAGCGTCTTCCATCTAAAACCCTGCCGAGGTGAGGCTTATTTAGGACATTTAAGGCTTTGAGGATGGTGTCCTTGCCTGGAGCCCCAAGCGGGACTTGCAGGGATCTCCACAATATTGTCGGGGTTGTGGGATCACAACGCTGTGACATGAGCCTCACCGTGGTGTAAAAAGGGAACAGAAAGTGATCGAGGAGGAGCTGCGTTCCCGGGAAGCAGCGACACCACAGATGGGATTTGCAGGTCTCTGCTGCCCCTCGGAGGACAATGGAGGTGCCACTTCCACGGAGGGAACTTGTCGAGGTTCCTGGTGCAGAGCGCAGCAGAGCTTGGAAATGTTCCCTGATCTGTCTGAGTGTGGGAACAATGGGAATTGTTCAGAGCAGGAGCCCTGTGGGTGAGCAGGGGTACGTGGCTGGGAAGTGTCTCTGTGGGAGCAGGTAGGCTGGAATGGGATGTGAAACTCCAGGATAGGACAGAGAAACCCAGAATGGTCTGGGTTGAGAGGGACCTTAAGGATCCTCCCATTCCCACCCCTGCCATGGGCAGGGACACCTTCCACTGTCCCAGGCTGCTCCAAGCCCCGTCCAGCCTGGCCTTGGACACTGCCAGGGAACATCCACAGCTTTGTGCCAGGGCCTCCCCACCCTCACAGGGAAGGATTTCTTGCCCTGAGCCAGGGGCAGCACTTTGCACGTGGCCTTGTTGAACCTCATGAGGTTCCCCCGCCTTGAGCTTGTCCGAGTCCCTTTAGATGCCATCCCACCCTAACAGATGTAATATTTTCCCCAGCTGTTTTCCCAGAGAAGAGCAAGCAAATTCCCCATGCCAACCCCACCTTTAGGACCACAGCAGCACCCCCCCTCACTATCCCGGAGCTTCATCAGGTCTCCCTCTTTTAATTTGAGTAGCAAATTTCTATGCAGGCGACTCTCTGAACGTGGTGGAGGTGTTTGATCCCATTGCCAACCGCTGGGAGAAGTGCCAGCCCATGGCCACGGCGCGGAGCCGCGTCGGCGTGGCCGTGGTCAACGGGCTGCTCTACGCCATCGGTGGCTACGACGGCCAGCTGAGGCTCAGCACCGTGGAGGTTTACAACCCGGACACCGACTCCTGGTCCAAAGTGGAAAGCATGAACAGCAAGAGGAGGTACGTGCAGCTCACTGGGAAGAGAGCTCTGGAAAAGCAGGGTAAAACGAGGTTGGAGGAAGCGTGGGGTGGTGGATGTGGGCGCCCAGCAGGATGTGTGTGTGTGTGGGGAGAAAGTGGGAAAGGAGGAGTGGGGCAGTGTGGAAGCAGCTGGGATTTCCTTGGTTAGTTTCTGGTGCAGCCGGCGGGGTTGGGCTCTGCTCCCAGGGAACAGGGACAGGACAAGAGGAAACGGCCTCAAGCTGTGCCAGGGGAGTTCAGGTTGGGTATTGGGAAAATCCCTCCTGGAAAGGGCTGCCCAGCCCTGGCACAGCTGCCCAGGGCAGTGATAGAGGCTGTCTGTGCTGTCCCTCACCAGGTATCTCCAGCCAGGTACCTCTGGAGCTCCCTCAGGTGCTCCTAGTGCTCCAGCCCCTTCCCCATCTCCGTTCCCTTCTCTGGACACGCTCTAGCCCCTCCATGTCTTTCTTTGTCGTGAGGGGCCCAAATCCAAACCCAGGATTCGAGGTGCTCCTGCCAGGAGCACCTTTCCCCTTTGCGAGCTCAGGGTTCAGGTGGGACTGAGCAGCGTGGAGGTGAATCCAGGGCAAAGGCGGTTTGGTGGGATGGCACAGGCCCAGCGTGCAGGGTCACCGTGCTGGGGACGGCGTGGCAGCACCTCCAGCCATCTCAGGGGCTCCTGCTGTTCCTTGCAGCGCCATGGGAACAGTGGTGCTGGACGGGCAGATCTACGTGTGTGGTGGATACGATGGAAACTCATCCCTCAACTCGGTGGAGTCCTACTCTCCAGAAACAAACAAGTAAGAGCCCTTCGTGTCCCAGAGCTTTTCCAGGAGTTTCTCCTCCGGTGTTCCGTGCCCTGGCGCCGCTGGGCAGCTGGGCTGTGAGAATGGTTTGAATAAGGAGCGGACAACAGAGAGTTGGTGGAACTCAGAACTAGAAAATCATGGAATAATCTGTGGGAGTCTTGCTGACCTCTCCCCTCTCCCTCCCAGGTGGACAGCAGTGACCCCCATGAGCTCCAACCGCAGCGCTGCCGGAGTCACCGTGTTCGAGGGCCGGATCTACGTGTCCGGAGGGCACGACGGGCTCCAGATCTTCAACAGTGTAAGGCCCTGGGCTGGGGCTCATCCACTGCACCTCAGGGTGGGGCTGGAAGGCTCCGTGTCCTTTCCCTGTGCACCCAAACGGCCCCAAGTGCTCGTGCCACCAAATTGCGTCACTTCCACCCATGACCAACAAACCTGAGGTGGAACAGAAGTGACTCCACCTGCTTGGGGCCATGGAGATGGTCTGAGGGATGGAGCCCCTTGGATATGGAGACAGACTGGGAGAGAAGAGAAGGCTCCAGAGGGACCTTAGAGCCCCTTCCAGGGCCTAAAGGGCCTCCAGGAGAGCTGGAGAGGGAATTGGCACAAGGGATGGAGGGACAGGACACAGGGAATGGCTTCCCACTGCCAGAGGGCAGGGATAGATGGGATATTGGGAAGGAATTGTTCCCTGGGAGGGTGGTAAGGCCCTGGCACAGGGTGCCCAGAGCAGCTGTGGCTGCCCCTGGATCCCTGGCAGTGCCCAAGGCCAGGCTGGACGGGGCTGGGAGCACCCTGGGACAGTGGAAGGTGTCCCTGCCCACGGCAGGGGTGGCACTGGATGAGCTTTAAGGTCTCTTCCAACCCAAACCCTTCAGGCCCAATCCCATAGCACCTGAACTTTTAACTGGAGGCAGTTCAGTCCTCTCAGCTCCTCCTCGCGCTCCAAACCCTTCCCCAGCTCCGTTCCCTTCCCTGGGAAGCCCCTCGCTGCCTTGTCACGAGCAACCCAAAACCGCCTCCCGTTTGGAGGTGCCCCGGCAGTGCCAGCACAGCGGGGAAGCGTCCCGGGGCGATTCCCCGTGCCTAACCCCCGCTGTGCTCCGTCCCAGGTGGAATACTACAACCCTCACACGTCCAGCTGGCACGCGGTGCCGCCCATGCTGAACAAGCGGTGCCGGCACGGCGCGGCCGCGCTGGGCAGCCGCATGTTCGTGTGCGGCGGCTACGACGGCTCCGGCTTCCTGAGCGCCGCCGAGGTCTACAGCTCCATGGCCGACCAGTGGTACCTGATCGTGCCCATGAACACCCGGCGCAGCCGCGTGTCCCTCGTGGCCAACTGCGGCCGGCTCTACGCCGTGGGCGGCTACGACGGCCAGTCCAACCTCAGCTCCGTGGAGATGTACGACCCCGAGACCAACCGCTGGACGTTCATGGCGCCCATGGTGTGCCACGAGGGCGGGGTGGGCGTGGGCTGCGTTCCGCTCCTCACCATCTGACCCCGGGGGATTTTGGGGGGCGTCTCGTCCGCAGCGAGCGTGCCGGGATCTCCAGGTGCTCGATCCAAACGCAAACGAACTTGGCAGAGTAATCCCCACCTGTAACTTTTTGGGCTGAAGGTCCTGAAAGGTCAAATACCCGAAAAGAGTTTATGTGCGAGCAAAGAGCCCTCGGCCTCCCCGGGAGCCGTGGCCGAGCGGATCCATCCATCCATCCATCCATCCATCCATCCATCCATCCATCCATCCATCCATCCATCCCTCGTCGGTTTTCCTGCAGTTGCGCCTTCGGGAAGCGCCGTTGTGGGCAGGGGGAGGGGGACAGGCTTCATTGTGACACAAAACCAGCCACTTTAAGGACTTGGAAAATCCATCTGCACCTTCCGGGAGCAGCAAAACCACCTGAGACCCCCAGAGGTGTCAGCAGCAATTTGGGGGATCCTGGTCGCACAAGGGGGGTCTCCAAGTGGGACAAACACGGCGCTGTCGCTTCCAGGAGCTTCTTACACAAGAATCCCCCCCCCAGTTTCTCGTGCTTTCCTCAGCTTGATGTGGAAAACTTCTCCACAAGAGCCACAGGATGGAGAAACCAGGAAGTGGAAAAGGTCGGTTAAACCAGGATCGTTGGGGCAAGCTCTGGAGAAGGATGGATGGAAACGACTCCAGGCAACAGCCTGAGGGTTTCAAAATGGGAAATAGATTATCGGGATGTCCTTTAGATTAAATATCGAGGTATTTTCCAAGCCTAAGAGGCAGCTGGAGCAGAAAGGCCGGGATATTTTAGGAGAGGCGAGGAAAATAGGTCGTGAGTTTGTCGTGCTCTTCTGGGAAAGGTCTTTGCCGTGGGTTTTGTGCCAGGAAACTTTGGAATGCTGGCAGAGCCAAAGAGCTGCCTGGCAGCATCTTCCCTGCATCAGCCCTTCAGCCCTCCTCCTGCATGGTCCATGATCCTCCTTCCTGAGCTCTCCGTGCCCGGCTCTTCCCGTGCCACCCTGGGCACAGCCATACCTCCTCCGGGCAGGCAGGGCCGGGCAGCAGGAGTGGGACCTGATCCCAGCTGCCGGGGAATGGGGATCTGGCCCCATCCCGGCGTTCCGAAGGGCTGGGAGCTGGGAGGAGCGGGATGTGCCCCCAGCCCCGCTCCCCGTGTCCGTTCCTGCTCCCCAGCATCCCTGGGATTGACTCTGGCTGTACATGTGGATGTCTATATTGGGGTACTGTGTATATTTTAGGGTCTATAATGAGCATATCTGGCTATAAATGTGATCTATCAGTACATATCCATTTCTTCCACATCTATCCACTGCTGGCTTCCCAGGAATGGGAATCCTTTTGGACTTCTCTGTGCTGCTCAGACTTTGAAAAGGAAAAAAAGAAAAAACAGGAATACTTGGATCAGAATGAAGTTGTTGCTTGTGGCATCTTCTCTTCTCCAGGACCCATCCCGACAGTCTCCATGTGCAGAGGAGGCTCTGATGAGCTGCTCTCCTGGTGTTCCATTATCCCTTCTCCCTCCCGCCATCTCCCACCTGGGGCTTGTGTCCGTGGGAATATTGGATCAAATACCCTTGGAAGAGCAGCAGCTCCCCGACACCGGGGCTGTCGATGGCCCCTGGGCTTCCAGAGTGCTGCTCCCAGGCACGGTGATCCCGGGAGACTCGGGTGTCTCCCACATGTGCTTCCTGGGATTCCCTCCGCAGGGATTTCTTTGTGTTCCCATTGTGCATGAAGCACAGAGAAGGGGGAGCTCCTGGCTCCAAAGGCGACAGGAAAAGACTGAATTTTGGGGAAACGAGACCCACTCACCCAGGGAAGGCAGACTGGGAGAGCGGGATCCACACAATGCAGTCCTCACCAAACCCTGTGTTCCTGAATCCAGGGAAAACCTGGGCATGGGGTGTTTGGATGAATCTGAGCAGGGTGAGAGGGATTTTAAAAACCCAAAATCGTGTAAAGAAATTGGGAGAGGGGAGAGGGCTCGTGGTTCTTCTCTCTGCGAGAGCCAGGAGCGTGCTGTCGCTCCCGGCTCGGGAGGAGCAGGATCGCGGTGCGACCGGCGTGCCAAGAAACTGGGAGCAGGCACAGGGAAGGGGCCGCGGAGGGGGATCGGCCCTGCCGAGCTCCAGCATCGCCGCATCTCCTGCGGGTCCAGGCGCGCTTCCCCCGCGGCACCGGGCCAAGGAAAACACCGGCAACCCGATCCCTTCCCGCGGCACGGGGGCCGCTGTTTATCCCGGAGCCGGAGCCGATCCCGAGCCCCATTCCCGGCCGCGCCGCCCGCATGGCGCTGGTGCTCGGGGCCGTGCTGCTGGCGGCGGGCGCTNTCAACTTCACGGCCCGGCAGCCGCCCTGCCCCCGGCCCCCCCCGGACCCCCGCGGCTGCCGGGGCCGCCCGGGCAGGGTGAGCGCGGGGCGGGAC
>VXAZ01003035.1:0-12348 GCA_013399875.1 Gymnorhina tibicen
TGCCAGAGCTATCAGCCACCTTTTGTGTCTTAATCACTGTCTATTCACCCAGAAAAGCTGCCGCCTCCCCCCTTCCAGCGTCCCCCTGGTAACAATGGGGAGAAATTCACTGAGAAACCTCAACCCTCCTCAGATGCGTGGATCCAGGAACACAAGCCTTTACCAACGGATACTGACAGAGGACTAAGGTCTACAGAAATTATAGAATAAAATCACGTGATGGAGAATTTCCTATAAGTTAAAGTCAATTGTACACAGCTTTAAAGAGCATTAATTTATTATCTATTCTCCATGTGTTACCTCAGAAACTGTCTAATAGTATATGCAAAAATTTGGAATGTTGAAAAAATGCTGATCAATAAAAACATTTCATAGCTCGTGACAAGGTAATATTTCTAAACAGAATAAGCAAAGCTTTGATTCTGTGTGTTGCTTATTGCTGTTTGTGTTCCTAGAATGCTTTTAAGTATATACACATTTTTTTAACTCCAGTCCAAAAAAGAAACTTAGATATTTACATAATAAATGTGGGAAACTTAATCTTTTCAGTATGTCAGTTGAACTGATTCTTTAATGACCTATTTTGAATAGACAAAATTGTTTCAATCAACTCATTGCCGTGCTGCATAACTTAGGCTGCTGATGGATTTTATTCTATTCAAAATGTAGTTTAAGATAAATTCAAAACAATAAGTGCCGATATTTTCTCTCATCCTGCTGAATCCTGGCTGGACCAGTTCAGGAGAACATCTTTCTCCCGCTCTCTGCATGATCATCTAGTTTGACATGTGTTTACATTTACACACTGACACTGAAGGAACAAACACATTTCAATCCACTGAAAACTCCAGTGTTTACGGAATAATCCATGATTTATTATATAATTTGCTAATTTAATGAAGACAAGATTTGGCCAAGTATTTATATATTTAAGTACATTAATAGCAAGAGGAGGTCTAAGGAAAACATTGTCCCAATACTTGAAGATGGTTGACGGTCGGCTCTGGAATTCTGTTGTGAATTTCCACCTGATACTTTGCTGTGCCTTATATCATACCTCTCCTGCTGAGGGAGGGTTTTGATATCCTTGCCAGGATTTTCCACTTAATGAGGGACATCCAACAGTCTCTGCTTTCAGATAGTTTATTAAGTCTTATCAGAAAAGTTAGAAGTACAGCAGAGGGATGTGAATGTCTTGACAATGTGCGCAGAATGTCCCCCGAATCAAGATAACATGGCCTTCTTAAAGCTAAATTATCCAATAGGCGTTTGAAACGAAAGATATTCTCACTTTTCTACCAATATTCAACAAATGTTTATAACACGTTTACAGGAACTGCGGATTTCTTTATCCAATCACCTTAAACAATTTTTGCTGCAGAACATGGAGTAGTCAGAGAAGAAGAAGGTTTAAGAACAACAATACTCCGTTTTGTAGTTTTTGCTTTTTATCTATTTGCTACATTAACAAACCCAACACCTTTATATATTCACCCTGTGTAACCTTACATAATATTCTATTATCTAGTTCACACCGCTGTGTTCAAATTCTTCCCAGAGAGTTGGCAGCTTTCTCCATGGACGAAGGTCAAAAACAGTGTTGTCCGGGGGGGTAAAACTCCTTAAAACAGGCAGAGAAATATTCCCCGCATTCTGGACTCCCACAGTCGGCGATGGAAGAGACGGGGCAGATTGCCTGATGCAATAAGCCGATTTTATTGATACAGAGCTGAGTATTTATACCTTTTCAGCAGTTACTAAAAATAGATCACTATATATATATATAATCACTATAACAACCATATCTATGTTTCTTAATAATATTGCAAAACTAGAAGCTAACACTAACTGGTACTGATACATACCAAGCATGCCTTTCTCTTATGCTGTCTATGTGGTGGTAGGCCACACTGCCTGCCATGGTTTGTGGCCTAGCAATGTTAGTGCGTTCACTTCTGACATGAGTTCTGCAGTGCTCTCACTTCTGCTTTCTAGCTGTATCTCCACAGATGGTCACTTGACAAATAGGGATGAAGAAAAAGTGGAGACATTCAACATATTTTTTGCTTTAGTTTTTAATAATATTGACAGGCCTTGGGCTTCCCAGTCCCCTGAGTCAGAGGACCATGAGCGAGTAAACAGTGCCTTTCCATTTGTGAACACCAAAATTGTAAAGGACCAGCTGTATCAGCTGAATGTTCACAAATCTATGGGCCTGTTGGGATTCATCACAGAATACTGAAGGAGTTAGTGGTTGTTATGGCAGGATCCCTCTCGATCACTCAGGCTTCANGGACAGAGTAAATTAGCAATGTTATAAATTGGGAGAGGAGTGGCCGGGGTGCTGATTGACAACAGGCTCAGTATGAGTTAGCAGTGAGCCCTGGCAGCCAAAAGGGCAAACCCCATCCTGGGAGGCATCAAACATAGTATAACCAGACAGTCAAGAGCAGTGATTATCCCGCTGTATTTAGCATTGCTGCAGCCTCACTTCAAGTACTGTGTGCAGTTCTGGGCCCTGCAGTTTAAGAAGGATGTGAAGGTCCTTGAATGTCCAGAGGAGGGCAACCAAGTTGGTGAAAGGGCTGGAATGAATGTCCTATGAGGAGCGGCTGAGGACTCTGGGTTTATCTAGTTTGGAGAAAAGGAGGCCGAAAGGACCTCATTGCTCTCTACAGCTTCCTGAGGAGGGGAAGTGGAGAGGGAGCTGCTGATCTCTTTTCCCAGGTATCCAGTGACAGGACACGTGGGAATGGTTCAAAGATGCACCAGGAGATGTTTAGACTGGACATTAGGAAGCATTTTTTTACTGAGAGGGTGGTCAAACACTGGAACAGGCTTCCTAGAGAGGTGGTTGAAGCCCCAAGCCTGTCACTGTTTAAGAGTCATTTGGACAAGGCCATTAATAACATGTTTTGACTTGGGCAGCCCTGAAGTGGTCAGGCAGTTGGACTAGATGATAGTTGTTGGTCACTTCCAAATATTCTATTGCATTTTCACAAGAAGTACTAAACTTCTTGCCATAAATTTCTACTCTTACAGTTCTACCAGAGCCAAACATTTTTAGTAGAATTTTCCTGTGACAGATAAATCTGAAAATTAAGTCTAAAACTTCTGTTACCATGAAAGCAAAATATAATATGGTTTAATTTTTCAGTGATATATTTGAATGCACTGCAAAGTGTATACAAAGTCAGTCCAAGATCAGTAAAGAATTAGTTCTGCTTTCTGGACTTTTCCCCTTCCCAAAGATACAGGTTATGTAGATCACCAAGATAATTTAATACTTGTCTGTACACATTCCCTTTAAAAGACAGTGTGAACAGTTTGCATTTTCAATTAAAAAATAGAAACTAAACAACAATAACACATCTTAGAAGGGGAACACTGAAACCTGCTGTTGGGGTTTTAGGAGTTCTCCTTCGGTTTTTTTGTTAGGTTTTTTTTTTTCTCTTAAGGAATTTTCCCCAATACGTGTTGCTAGGAGACAATAATGACTGGATACATAAAGAGACAAAAAAAGTTGTCACAGCTCAGGGGAGGGGTGCAGCTGGCTACTCTCTTTTACCTGGGGTTTTCTCGTGTAGGGCAGAGATGCCGTGAGATTTGGACTGGGAAAACGGGGTTGGGTGGAGCCCCTAGCTCTCTTGGGCTCTCGGCGTTTGGAGAAGAGAGAAGCTGCGGTCGCTGTGGGGAGAATTCATCACCACTGTGAGGTTCTGCCTTCTGCTGCCTTTCTACTGTGAGTAGAGCTCTGCTTGGGGGAGCGGCTGTTGCACTGGGACCCTATTTAACACCCTACCTCACTAAAAGAGGGACTTTTCACCATCTGCTCAGGTGCCTCAGGGAAAAACCCCGGGATCCTGAGCCCGCCTTTCCCTGCCCTGCTGGGAGCTGTGCCGCCGCTGCCCCGCCCCCGCCATTCCTTCGGCACTGCTCCGAATCTTTGCTACACTGTAGCTCCGCAGCCCCTGCCTGCCGAGACATGTCAGGGGTCCCACTACAGCTGTAGAATTTGATACATTTCGTCTACCACCCGGGATTTTTGCTCATTCCTGCCGTTCCAGCTTTCTGCTTCCAAGGGTCCTGCTGAGGCGCTGGGATCAGCTGCCCTGGGGGTTTGTGAAGCCTTTCTTCCATCCCTTCCCGTCTCGGTCAAGTCTGCCATTACCATGTGTTCCCCTAGCTCGCACTGGAGCGCCCCCTGCAGCGGCGGGAGAATCATCGCACCTGCCCTGCCCACCGGGAGCCACCAGCGCCCCTGCTGGCTGTGACCGTCACTGCACCAAAGGGGAAAGTGCGTGTGGCCAAGAAGGCTGTCACTGGGCTTCTGGTTCTCTTTGTTGTTACTGCCATAGTTATTGTTGTTTGTTTGCCTTGTTATAGATATATTAGTAAAGAACTGTTATTCCTATTTCTCATATCTTTGCCTAAAAGCACCTTAATTTCAAAATAATAATAATTCAGAGGGAAGGGGGTTACATTTTCCATTCCAAGGGAGGCTCCTGCCTTCCTTAGCAGACACCTGTCTTTCAAACCAAGACACCTTCCATTATAGATCTTTTTCAGTCTTTTCTTTGAATATTAACAGCACACAGAAAATAAGTGAATTTTATAAAAATACAGCACATTTCTGCTAATATATAGATGTATAAAAAATCATTCCCTGTGTAAGTATTACTAAAAATCAACTAAAAAGAAATAAAACATACAGAGTTGCTAAAGGGTTTAAATTAAAATTATTAGAACTTTACACAGTACAATAGCCAATAGTTAACATCTTTGAAAGAGGCTCAATGATACTGGAGTTCACTTATCCTAGTACTGCCTGTTTATTACTACTAGATATGTATCATTCCTCTCCCAGCTCATTGTCCCAAAACTAGAGGAGGCTAAGGTTTTTGCTAGTTTTATTAAAAGCATCTATTTTCGTACATGTGGGTTGAAAAAAGCAAGTTATATGTTTCAGACTACAAACATATACGTAAAGATGAACTGCAGTAATTAAATATTACTCCAATGACAGGATAATCATTAGCCCTGATTAAAAACAATTATTGGTTTTCTATGGCACTTTTCCCTGGTCCATAACAACTGCATATCAATTATTACTGCAGACTACACAGTCTATTCAATTACAAAGAGAAAGAGAAAAATAAATTAATGTTTCTGGTTAAAAAATTAATAAAAGCATAATTGAATATTTTATACAGTCATAAGGAACAAAGGCAGCCTGTGGCAAATCACTATTACATCAGAAATAGTTAGAAACCCTTTAATGATACTGAAGTGTCTAGTTCACATTTAATGTTACCTGTAGTCCTTTAAGAAACATCATTAGGAACTGGTGGGTTGTAAGTACACCCTCCCTTTGCTCTCCATCTCACCACAGCAATTCCCCAGCACTGTCCAAAGTTTCACAAACTTGATTTGGTTACCTAGCTGCATATGTATGGTTTCCCTTTTGATTAACAAGGCAATGCAAAAGCCAAACAAAATTGAGATGACTTTCATAACCTTTTCTGCATCATTCATTTTGTGTTTAAATATATATTACAGGCAACAACCTTAAAAACTGTCAATTTCAGTTTCATTTTTGAAATCTAAAAGGTTAAAATGGAGTACTTATAAAGATAAGTATCACCATTTGCACAAAATTGGGGATTTCCATGTCAGAGAAAAACCTCTGGGCACATTTCTACAATGCAGTTGAAAAAATTTTGTATGCAAGAAAACCCAACTAAGCATGAATCACATGTAGAAAATGAATATTTAGTGGACAATTCACTAAGAACAAAACCCATAGAATACCACAAATTTGTAAAATTGTAAAAAAAAAAAAAAATCCCATAAGCTTTTATTGCATTTTCTATTGGTAGACATACATTCCAGAACTAAACATTTTTTCTTATTTTTTGATTCCAGATTTAGATAACAGATAGTTTTTTCACCTGACCTTTATTCTGCCCAACCAGCATCACCTTCAGTCTACTCATTCATTCATAAATGTGCACATATCAAAGCTGTTTCATCTTCTGTCCTTATCTACATCAGTGGTTCAGCGTAACACATTAATATCTGGTGAATAAAAAGAAAGGCAATAAACAGCTGCAAGACAGACAGCCCTGCCATCCGTCCATTGGCTACAAACAAGGCTTCTCAAAGCCTTGCACAAAGTTTAGTAATATGTATGAATTATCCAAAAATAAACCTACAATTTGTACAAAAAGCAACACCGGTTTGTTCTTGGAGGAGATCCTTAGATTGCTATAATGCTTAAAAACCAGTTTATTCACCATATGCATTTCCAAAATGATTTCTTGAACATTCTATACAGTGGTTTTTCCCCCCTTTAACCACAAGTTCAGGATTTAGTTTCCTGTGCAAATTTTGATGATAATTCTTTTCAAGTTCCTTTTTTTTATAAAAAATAGGCAAAATATTCAGTTTCCCACAAGTCTTTCACTGAATCCAGCTGGCTTTTCCCCTCATCCACAGTATTTATGAAGAAACTTCTCGTACAATGATGACTTCCACTGCATTCTGAAAAGTCTTAATAAAGATACTCCTTGTCCATGATCAATATTGATGAAGCTGTATCCATTAGCCTAAAAAATTTAAAATTGAAAACAACTCACATATTTCATGTCAATTTAAGCTTGAACTTAGTTTAAAATAATCTAATTTTATATGAATGCAGACAGTAAAACACTGCAAATTTGCAGAATTCATTGTTGAGGTGAGTTGAACATGTACCTATATGCTACAAGTAATTAAATTATTGTGTTAGCCTTGGAAGAGTTTTGCCCCAAAGTTATTAACTATATTTGCAAATAACAAAAAGAGAAAGCTGAACTTTAGCCATTAACATCAGACATCAAATTCATCAGCCTTAATACAGGCATGCCAAAAAAAGAAAATACAGTACAAATTATACATCTCAGTTTAAATATCAGAAATGGCATTTGTGATAAATTAAAACTACTGAAGCCTTTAACAAAAAAAAAATCTTGGCATTGTGAGCCATTTTAGTAGGACTTTACTCCCCTTTCCAGCACTCAGTTTTTTTCCCATGCTTTGGGTGTTCTTTATGTTCCTCTGTATCCTCAAAAATCCAGTACCTTTAATTCCTTATGAAGTCTATATCTAGGAGACCTCTCACCTTTCATGTGAGGGGCTGATTTAACAAGAGGGAGAGCATGTTATTGTTCAGCAATTAAATTCCGACATTTTAAACAAGCAGTCTGGTAGGACCCAATCCAACTTATCACAAGGCCTGCTACTATAGCTTGGAAGTTGAGACAGTAGTAATAGGAAGTAGGAAGAAAGCTTAGAATATTTGTTACTATCACTACAACCATTTTATTGTGACACACTAATTCCACACCCCCACCAGTCTACCCCTTTGTTGAACACAGTTCAGACTGGATGTAATGAAAATTCCCATCCCCCTGCCATGTCTAGCAGTGGACCAGGTTGCTCTGAGAGGTTATGTAGTCATTGTCCTTGGAAGTTTGCTAGAACCTTCCTGGATAAATCCCTGAATAACCTGTTCTGACCTACTAGCTGACCCTGCTTTGAGCTAGAGGTTGGGTGTGAGACCTTGTCCTGGTTTAAAAGACAGATGTCTGCCAAGGAAGGTGGGAAACTTCCTGGAATGGAAAAGATAACCCTCCTCCCTCCAAATTATTATAACTTTGAAATTATGGGGCTCTCAGGCAAAGATATGGGATAAAGAATAACAGTTCTTTACTGGAATATATATATAGACAGACAAACAACAGCAACAACAAAAAACCCCCAGAAAACCTAATAACAGCTTTTTTCCTGCCCATCAAGCAATTTTTCCCTTTGGTGTAGTTGTGACCACAACTGGCAGGGGGCGCTGTTTGCTCCTGGTGAGGCAGAGGGGGGTGCAGTGACTCCCCTGCGGCTTCAGGGGGGGCTGTTGGCTCAGGCGGCTTCAGAGGGCAGACAAAGCANCGTCCCATGTGGTGTCCTGGCGATGGCAGCAGCAGTTGAGGCTCCAGTAAGCAGCCGGGAGGTGCTCCCTCTGGAGAGAGGGAGGAGATGGGGGCCCGGTTTTCCCCTGAGGCACCCATGCAGATGGTGAGGGTCTATCCCAGCAAGGGCAGGTGTTGAAAAGTCCTAGTCCAACGGACGCTCTTGCAAGCAGTGGTTTACCAACGGTAATGAGAAACAGCAAGGAAGGTTCAGCAATAGCAGCAAGTCCTCTGGGCAGGAGAAATCCAGCACCAAAACCCACAGCCATCTGCCCTCCAAGCCAGGCAAAGACTGAACCACCCCCAGCTAAGAAACTGCCAAAACCCACACTGTTTCTCCCCCCTCCCCCAGAACCATTCCAACAGTATGCCAAGGCATTGCCTACGTCTTTTGTCTCTTAATCAAGGCCCATTTGCCATTTCCATAAACACAAATAGGAAGAAAATTCCCTTAAGAAACCTAACCCCCAACAGACCTCCTGAGGTCACCTTCAGCTTGAATTTTCCTATGACTCTAAGCAACAGTGTCATTCTTGGAACAGATTTGACTTGGCAAACACAAGCAGTGGCCTACAAAAGACAGGGAAAACATGGCTATGGTTCAACTTCTCAGGGTGTATTACTGCAAATTCACATTCCATCAGGGTGGTAAAATCTTGCAGAATTACAGATTTTTCCAGTTTAAACTGTTGCTGCTTCCAGTTGTGCATCCCACCTTTCTCTATAAGCTACTGCTTCTTATATGACAACAGAGAGCCAACTGATCATGTGCTCTGTACCTTAGTTCTGCCATTTTGGAGTTGCAGCTGCTTATCCCATCACCAAAGTGCTTGCTGTTGCTACCAGCTGAATCCTTTGACATAAGGGCAGTGAATTTTAAATCTGTCTAGAATTGCAGAGAAAGTTTTACATATAGACTGTTCAGAGAGCAAAAGTGGCAATAAACCTTCCAAATCATCATCTGTACAGAATGTCCTAGTCCTAACCTAATATGCAACAATATCTTAAGACATGCAATTATCTAGTCACTAGTCACATAGAATATTTTTATTAAACATATGTATTAGGCATTATGTGTTTAATGCATGTTTTACCGAGAATGTTGCAAAATCAAGCATAGAAAAGTAATTTTGGGACACATGATATTCAGTCAAAAACTGCAGATGTCTAAGTGGCAACTGGACAGTAGGACTGTCATTACATTGTCACTGGGACTATCACAAGCATAAAGAACATGCTGTTACACAAAAAAGATATTGTTAGTTATGAGAAAAGTCTGGAATTGTCTAAGCATGCAAATACAACTTCTTCAGCTCTTTTTCAAACTATTAATTCCTCATTAAACAAGAAGTAAAACCCAAGCAGAGCACCAGCATGACAAAAGGAAACTTCATTATAGATGTCACACAGACAAATGAAATTCCATAAATACAGGAATAAATCAGTAAAACTGAAGTCACACTTTCCACACATTCCACTTTATAAATATGTAACAAATATGCTGCCAGTATTTTCAAAAGTTTAACATGCTTCTTGTTCCTGTATGGAGTGTTGGAGAGTTCCCCTACTTCCTGAAATTTGTCTACATTGGTAAGAGAACTAGGACTTAAAGCCAACTTTCTTTTGCCCCAATGAGGAAGAACAAGTACAGAACTATTTGCTATGCTCAAAAACAAGCTATCCTTTAGTTGGAACAACTTGATCTTAGTAGGGTTTTTTATTTGGTTTGGGTTTTTTTCTGTGTGCTTGTTGGTTTTTCTTTCATTGGAAGAATTAGACTGTGTATTCAGTTTGGCTTTGTTTTAGAAAGTTAAGCTGAGGCTTAATTAAGATAATAGTGTGTTTTTTTAAATTGTTTTCTTTTGTTTTGTTGGTTTTTTTTAGAAAACAGAAATGCAGCATAGTTGACTGTAAACATACTCAAACTAGTAATGTGGGGAATAATTAATAATTTTTAACAAGCTCTGCAACTTTAAGGGTGGCTACAGCACTGTTCAAATGTCCCTTTAGCCTGCTTCCCTAAGAAAGTAAGGCTTATATAATCCCTTTGTCCATTTCCTTAACCCCTTTCCAAAAAATTTATAAGCCCTCAAACAAATCTGATATAATAAAGATCTGAAATGTACTGTCTTTCTACAGAAAAGAACTGCATAGCTGCAGTCCAGAAGCCATGGCTCCTGAAGCAATCTACTTGGCTTGCCTGCAGCAGATGGGGCAGTCAGGAGATACATGCTGTGACCAGACAAATATCAGCCAGCCAAGACATAGCTTCTGTCAGCGCTTGCACATGTCCAGCCTGCCAGATATGGGAGAGGCAGCAAAGACTGGCAAGAATTGCAGGATAGAGGGGGATGTAAGAGTTGTAACTGGGGACAGGGATTGTGAGGGGCAACTACTGGTGTTGAGACAACACATTATTCAGATAACTGCATGTGAATAACAAGACGCTAAATAACTAAATGATAGTAAAGTCTAAATGAAAACACTCATGTTCCATCTTGAATACCAACGTAAGGCCTGTGTTTTGTCTTTAAATTGGGAAAAATGTCCAGAATTTGAAAAATTATACAACTGATTAAGGCTTCAGCCTGTATCACCTATCCTAATGTTAGGTGGAAGAATAAAAGCATGATACCAGATTGTATCGGGTCTGGCTGAGCTGGAGTTCATTTTCCCATAGCAGCCCTCACAGTACTATGCTTTGCATTGGCAGCTAGAAAGGTGTTGAGAACACACCAGTGTTTTGGCTACTGTTGAGCAGTGTTGGCACAGCATCAGCCCTGTCTCTCAACATTCTGCCCCCTCACCAGTAGGCTGGGAGTGGGCAAAATCTTGGGAGGGGACACAACCAGGACAGCTGACCCAAATTGACCAAAGGGATCTTCCATACCATTTGAGGTCAGCTGAGATATAAAAGCTAAGGAAAGGAGGAGAAAGTGGGGGCATTCATTATTTAGGACTTCTGCCATCTGGAGCAACCACTACATGTGCTGAAGCCCTGCTTCCTGGGAAGTGGCAGGACATCACTGGCAACCTTTGCTTTTGCTTTAGTAAACTGCCTTTATCTCAACCCATGAGGATTTTTTCCATCTTATTAATCTCCCTCTGTCTTGCTGAGGATGGTGTTGCGAGATGAAGAAACCATCTGCACCTGGAGAACTAACACAGTGCTTATTCTTCAAAAACCACTGGTCTATGGAACTGCACAATGCCCATTCTGTAAGAAGAAGAACTAGAAAGCAACTAGGCCAGTTGTGCCAACTTTTACCAGTTCACCAGGCAGTACTCAGATGTGACTTTGTGGCCGCCAACAACTAGGGACCACAAAAGGGAGCCCCCGGACAGAAGAATGCATGCGTGAAGAGGAGGGAAAACATGTTAATGATTTTGGGGAAATGATTATCATATGTATGTTTATTCAGGGAAAATAAATGAATATGTATGTAAAACATAGTATATAAACAGGAGCTTTTCTGTATTCAGCATTCACTATATTTTGGAGGAGATATCCCCTCATGCATCTGGCCAAATAAAGAATGCCTGCTTCTTAATACTACATTGGTGTTAAGGAGTTTTTATTTTTACCCATTTTTGGTAACAATGGGAGTGATAGAATGGCTTGGAGGGCACATGGCATTCAGCCAAGGTCAGCCCACCACACCAGAATATAAGAATGCTTCTGAAAAAGATACTGGCAATCTAGATAAAAATTAAATATTCTGGTCTAAGAAAAGCTGCAAACTAAAAATGAACTGGTATGTGACAGATGAGTTAATCAGATTACTACAGTACTTGAATTATTTTATCTCCAGGCTGCAACAGCCTTGATGCTGGTCCTCCTGGCTGCACTCTGGTTGCAAATATACCCTTAAAAAACAGGTGGAAAACATTTTTAACAACTTATTTTATCAACATTGTGGTGGCATGAAACAGATGTGATTGCAAACATCTCAGTTTTCTATCCTAGGTAGAAGAGAATGCAATATTATTCTACAAATATATTGGCTTTTGTGATTGCCTTCCTTTTCTGATGTTAAATACAGGAAAAATGCCTTTAAAAGAATATTGAAGGGCAAATTCTGATCTGCCTTTGTTTAATTTGGCAGATGCACATGTCAAGATTAATTATGAACCACCAGAAATAAAGCTGTAGGCTAAATCATGTTCTCTTTAAAGAGGCTTCCTAATTGTAAACTCCATAATTCACTATCTCAAATTCATTAACTAATATCTAGAACAGTGCAAGAAGCACTCAGACACAATAATCCTCTGTTTTCATATGACCACAGTGGTTGCCTACCACCTTGATTTTCCATAATAATTGTGAGAATCTGTTGTTGATTTC